>PVKA01027051.1:0-30987 GCA_004027165.1 Ctenomys sociabilis
AGAAATTCTTCTTGGAAATGGAACATTATTTCCCCAAGTTCCATCTTCCAGAAATGGATTTCACATATTTTTCCTGTGCAAAAGCATCAAACAGAGCAAGTTCAGCCTTGAGAGTAGAAGAGAGGCTGTGTTGGGGGGGAGAGAGAAAGAGAGAGAGAGAGAGAGAGAGAGAGAGAGAGAGAGAGAGAGAGAGAGAGAGAGAGAGCGCTCAGTGGATCAAGCATCTGCTTTGGCAAACACAAGGTCCAGTTCCATCCCCACATGCTGCCTCAGGCCCCGCCCCAGGCACACTGAGCCAGCCACAGAGTCTGGGAGTGGTGGTGCACGCCTGTAATCCCAGCACTGGGGAAGCTGAAAACAGGAGGATCACTGAGTCCGAGCGGTGTAGTGAGACCTTGAACCAAAAATATAAATGAAAAAACAAAAGAAGAAAGAAAAAAAGGAGGAGGGAGGGAAGGAAGGAGGGAGGGAGGAAGGAAGGAAGGAAGGAAGGAAGGAAGGAAGGAAGGAAGGAAGGAAGGAAGGAAGGGAGGAAAGGACGGAAGACAGCACACCCAGTCATTGTCCTAATTATCTTCGGAAAGCTACAGACAGCGGAGTACAGCGACCCCGACAGAACTCTCATCACAGTGGCCAATTCCTAATAACTACACGATGGGCCAGGGCCTGTCTGTCCGTCAGCAGATGCACGAAGAAAACAAGTGTGGGATTTATTTATGCATAGCCTAGCCATAGAGAAAGGTGAGCTTGAGCCATGCATCCAGGAAAACGGGTGTTCCTGACTCCACGGTGTGAAAGGGAAGAAGGACACAGAAGCCTAGCAGTCCTGCGTTTCTTATATAAGGAACCCAAAGTACAAGTGAGTAGAAGAACAAGATAAAAGGAAGAGAACAGGAAGCTTGGAGCCAGACCTCTGGTCGGAGGAGAGCACACTAAGAGACGGGGGAAGGAGGGAGAGGAGGGCCACGAACAGAAATAAGGTGCGTCCCACCCACGATGCCTGTGTGCAGTATACACTGCAAGCACACACTAATGAATTTTAAAAATACCAACTACAAGCGTTCACTGTCTGCAGCACTGATAAGACATTTTACCAACTATGCAAAAAGTCATGATTTTTAAAAATCTTTATTATAAGCACCACATATCACCTATTTCCTTCCATTTGAGGACAACTTTTTTCACATTGGTAATCTCTCTCTCTCTCTCTCTCTCTCTCTCTCTCTCTCTCTCTCTCTCTCTCTCTCTCTCTCTCCCTCTCTCTCTGTCTCCATAAAAATGTATTTCAAAAGTTCTTCTTTGCTTGCACAATGAGATCAGACATTTCTCTATGTTGTGGTCAGTGTAGACTCTTTTCACGAAGAGCTGCTCCTCTGATACCTAAATTTAGGAATACGGAATCGATCATTGTCTCATACAGCATATGATGGTGCTTAGTTTTCCCTCAGTCCACTGAAGACTGTCACAGTCAAAATATTTCTCTCCATGGCTGCCGTCCAACTCTTACTTTCATGTTTTCAGTGTAGTATAGATCTCTCCTTCATTTTCATTTTGTCTTTTAAATCTTCTAACCTTACAGTCATTTCTTTGTCTTTTGGGGGTAGTTGTCTTGGAGTACTTCTCTGATCTCCTCTTCCTTTCCAAGAGGTTTGTGGTTTCTGTAGTTTGATTGTGGTAGTGATCTCCAAATTTCGTGAAACTACGTAAATCGTCAGAAGATTTGGAAGAACAGTGAGATTTGAGTGAGATCTGTGGACAGTTTCTGTTGTGATGGACAACGAAGAGCTTGACAACCTCTCAGAGGCAGGATAGGGGAAGCCGGGGAGAGGTGACTGGGCCTCCCAGGACTAGGCTTGTGGTTGCTTTGAGTCTCTGCTTATTTACAGTGGAAAGTTTTCTTTTTCTCACGAGTGCACTCTAGTACCCATCTTGCCTCATGTAGGCCTGTGTATGCCACACAACCCAAAATATTTACACATTCAAAGAGTGAAAAAGCCTTTTCATTAAATAATTCTAAGCTCTTTACTATAATTTTAGTATTGTAATACAGCCCAGTAATACTAACAAACAACATTCCTTTAAATACATGTATCTTCCTATTTTATAATATAATGAGACAAAATTCTCATCAAAGCATTAAATACCTATTGATAAGACGCAGGGACCAGGGCTCAGCCCTGGCACACAGTCTGCACCAGCCCCACCCCGAGTGTACTGAGCAGTGACAGAGTCTAAGTAATCCCAACTCTGGAAGGCTTGAGCACATAGGATCTCCAGGAGTGTGAGCAGGTATTATTTAAATACCAAATACATTTAAAAATTAAAGAATATAAACTAATAAAAAGTACATTAGAAATGATACAAAATTTCATTAAACAAAATAATAGGAATTCAGCAATGGTTGCTGTATTGCATGATGTTATCTTCAAATTACTTGTTTAGGTTACCAGATATAAACTTGCGAAATTCAGTAAAAAAAAAGAAAAAAAGCAACAACAGTAAAGTGATAGGAAATTAAAAAGAAAGAAACAAGCATTAGCTTGTCCTTTCAAAAGACCAGCAGAACTCAGCAGTACAGTTGTCCAAACGACCCTGCATTTGTGCATAATTATATCGTTTTCCCTTCTTTTGTCTTCTTCCTCATCCCAGTTTTCCTTCCCATTGAACAGATCCTTTCCCTTTTCCCAGTATACATTGCACCTTTCAGATTTCGTTTACTCTTCCAGGTTCTTACACAAGGGAGACAGTACGATATTCGCACATGAGGGTCTGATTTATTTCATTTAAGAGTACAGTCTCTAGTTACATCCATTGATCTACAAATGCTCCAAATTTATCTTTTTTTTTATAGCTGAATAATACTCAGCTTCTACTGTGTAAAAGTACTACATTTTCGATCTCTGGTACCATGAAAAAAATCTTTTCTTTATAATTTCTGAGTTGATGGGCATTTGGGTTGTTTCCAAGAGTTGAACTGCCATAAACACGGGTGCACGTACCTCACTGTGGTGTGATGATTTCAGTTCTTTCGGAGAAGTATCTAGGAGAGGAGTAGGTGGCTTGAATGGGACCTGCAACCCTAGCTTTTTCAGGATCTCCAGATAAAATATTTAAATGTGGAAAACAAAAGTTGTTTCATCTGAGAACTTGCCTGCAAGATGACCCCTTAATCCCCCTTGGACTGTATTTCAATCTGATCATTTCAGTAGGACCTTGGCAAAGGCTTTGGTCTTTCCTAGGGGGAAATTATTCTGGAAGGCCTGAAGTCTTGGCTTCGTGCTGTGCTTGTGTGCACTTTGTCTTAGCTTTTTTGAACCTCATATTCCCATCCACCAAACAGTGGGAGTAATAACAAGGGAATAAGTGAAGCAGGTGGGACACTCAACCAGAAGCGCTCTTTAGAGGGAAGTACGAGACCGTTCCTATAAGTCTGTCTGCTATGATTTGTGTCCAGTTGTCCCCTCAAAGCCTCATGCAGTGATGGGGTGAGCATTAATTCATGATCCACTGGGATTATGTGCATGAGTGCTACACTTGCCCTGGGGCAAGTAATTTGCATTACAGTGTAAGGAAGGAACAGAAGCTAGCTGTGCGAGCTGCGCTGCTCCTCCATTTTGCTCTTGCTCTTTGCCACCAGCATGAAAGGCTGCTCTGTGCCCTGTGCCGCTCTGCCTTGGAGCCAGCTGAGTATGGACTGAAGCCTCCAGTAACTGTGAGCTAAATAAACCTTTCTCTCCTTCATTTTGGGTGTCGGGCATTTGTCGCAGCAATGAGAGAAGAGTAACTGAGACGCTCTCAGTACAGGGTGAAAACATGAACATGCATTCGTTGCTTTGCTTCTTTTTCAAATGACTTGGGTCAGTGGTTTTTACACAGCCTTTGATTATTCATTTTTCTACTGCCTGAACTATTGTCAACCAGTATTAGCTTTTCTTGCAAATCTCTACCTCTGGGGTACTTTCCTTCAGAAACATTAGTATACATTTTATATAGGGGAGTTGTGAATTTAATTCACAGTACTCGTCTTGAAGTGCTCCCTGATGCTTGTGCATTTCTGGCTCAGCACCAGCCTGTTAGCCCATGCATGTGTGGTATGTGTATGTGATGTGCATTTGGATGAAGAAAAAGAAGAAACTCTGCTCTGTTTTCACTTTGCACATACTTTGTGCTTTCATGCATGTCATGGAGATTTGTACTTATGTATGCAGTATTAGAAGCTCTATCCAAAGTGTTCTGAGGATATCAGTTTAGAAAGTAACCTGAAGGTTGCTATCCAGTCTCTTAAATAATTCCCTAGCTGATAGGGTTAGAAAAGTGGCCACCAGGCAACTGTCAGCCTTTGAAGGTGGGACCAGAGTGGTGAAGGCCAGCTGAACAGCGAGACAGCTAGTGCCTTGAGAATGTACTCTTTTGTGAAAAATCACTCAAGCAGAAAACAGGAGTACAGACTGCACAGCATAATTCCCGATACAAAATGGGCAGGAGATGGCGGGGCATGGTGGCACACATACCTGAAATTCCAGCACTTGGGAGGCAGAGGCAGGACAATTTCTGTGAGTTCGAGGCCAGCCTAGCCTACACAGTGAATGCCTGTCTCAAGAAAGAAGGAGAGGGCTGGCCTGATAGTTCAGCGGACTAAAGTTCCTGCTTGCACAGAAAGCAGCAGCTGGGATTCCATCACACACACCCCCAATGCCTGTCTCAAGAAAGAAGCAGAGGGCTGGCCTGATAGTTCAGCGGACTAAAGTTCCTGCTTGCACAGAATGCAGCAGCAGGGATTCCATCACCCCCCCACCAATGCCTGTCTCAAGAAAGAAGCAGAGGGCTGGCCTGATAGTTCAGTGGACTAAAGTTCCTGCTTGCACAGAATGCAGCAGCTGGGATTCCATCACCCCCCCCCCGTGGGGTGTGCTGAGACAGTAATTGAGACTGGGCATGGTGAACAAGCCTGTAATCCCAGCACTTGGGAAGCTGAAAACAGGAGAATCACTATGAGTCCAATCTATGTAGTGAGACCCTTGAGACTCTGCCCTAAATACAGGAGAAAGAGAGAGAGAAAGACAGACAGACAGACAGAAAGGAGGCATTAGAGACTCCTTTAAAGGAGAATCTAAAACACAATAAATTTCCAGAGGACCAGTGGCAATTTAAGCTGTAGGAAGACCAAGTTCAAATTATAGGAAGACCAGAAAGGTATGTGGAGAATTAAAAATGAGGTAGGAATCTGGCGCTCAGAGTCCCCAGAGCACATGAGGCTTTAGTAAAGGTCTCCTGAGAAAGGGTCATTTAAAACTCCTGACAAAAGTTCCCTTGCAGTCCATTCTGGAAGGTCTTTATCAGACACCACTGAGTTGTAAACAGCAGTAAAAAGTAAAGTGGGGGCCAGCCAGATAGCTCAACAGACTAATGCACCTGCTTAGGCAGGTGCAGAGACTACAGTTCGATTCCCAGCATATTGTGCTGGCCCCACCTCTGGAGGGGTGCTGAGAGAGCGAGGAGACTGTGCCAGTAATCCCAGTGCTTGGGAGGCTGAAAACAGGAGGACCACTATAAGTCCCATCTGTGTATAGTAGACCCTGTACTAAATACCTATAAAATAAATAAATAATAAAATGTGACAGAGGCCAAGTGAAGGGCCCCTCAATAAGCTTCATGGACCCTAGCATAGAATTTTTATTTTAATTGTCAATTTTTCTTTGAGGAAAAATAGGCTCCCAAAGGGTATATGCTTCAGGTACCATAAATCCTGACTCCACACCCTGGTGTCAAATACAGAAACATCTTCAAAGCTGTGTGGCACCTTTTCCAATGCGGGGCCTTCCTCTTGGTTTCTGTTCTCAGTGTCTAAATTTTCTTTTCTTTTTTAATTTAATTTTATTTTATTGAAGAACAAATAGCAATGAGACAGTTTTGAATCAAATTAGCAGGACAGATTCAACAATTCATACATTGCATATTGTTTTCATAGTTGTTTTTTGTTGTACAGGGTGCATACATGATATTCTACTTACAGATACCATTAGAGCAGATGCCTCTAATCAATGAATTAAGAGAATGTAGCTGTATACTTATCTTATTTTTTTAAGCTGAATTATAGTACAGTTTCAATAATCAATACTTTCTACATTGTTATCTTCGTAGCAGTTTTCCATAGTACAAGAAGCCAACAGAATATCCTGTCCAAACACTATTAGTGCAAATCTTTCTTCTCATAGAATTATGCAGAAGTACTGCACATTTATCCTAACTGTACACAGAATGTTCCTTCCTTTGTATCCCCTTTTTTTGTTTAGTTCTGTCAAAGATGAACATTCCATTGTCATTCAATTATTATAGGTGCCTGAACTCAATGAAACAATCAAACCCAGTCCAGCAGTCCAAATAATAGTGGTTTATCTGCAGAAGTTGTTGACTAGAGCCATTTATAGCTCAGCTTATTATTATGGCCTTGTTTTATATATCTCATTTTTATACTTTTTCATTGTCTACATTTTCGTGCCCTGCCCAAAATATGAATTTGCCCCACACATGGCTCCTGGACCCCGTGGCTAAAACTCAAGGCTTGCATGTAGCTCTGGCTCACACTGTCCGTGAATTTCCAACCCAGGTCTCCACAGGCAAGTGACAGACTCCTGTCCCCTGGCCAGGACTTCACCTTCAGCTGGCGCCAGCTGTCACCTGAAGCAATGCAGCCAGTACCAGCTGGGCTAATGGGGATGGTGGTCACCTTAGGGGATCTGCGCTGCTCGGTGCCATCGCACTGAGGATTTGTGAGCAAGGAGCCGTGAATGTCAGGTCCCCTGAATAAAAGGAAGGTGCTGGCACATGTTCTCTATCTACCTGCCCTAGTCTCAGGGTTCCCAGGGTAGCACGAGCTTTCCTCTTCTGAGTCAGATGGGTGAGAAGCCATGATTTTTGCTCTTGCTGTTTTTCCATATTTTCAACTCTCTCAGCAAGTAGCTTTCAAGTGACATTTTTTAAAAGAAATCACAGAATCTTTCATGGGTTTGTTCTGGTGTTTACCACCCTCCTCATCAAGAAGCTCTGGGGACTGCCAGGAGAAGGGAAAGAAAGCCCAGCCCATCTTATCTGTCTAAATATAGCACATCTCTGTGTTTGTTTTTCCCTCATCTGAAACCTTTGCACTGTTATTTTTTAGGGACACAGAGAAAAAGGAATGATATTTTTTCTGGAGAACAGAAGCTAAAAACTGGCTGCAGTGGACAACTCGGTTGATATTCTGGGCAGATACACAGCTCTGTAAGGTACAGAGAATGCTCTGCTCAGCGATGAGGCTTAAGAATGTTAGATGGAAATACAGGAAAAACGTTATCTCATATTTATGAAGAAAGTTGGCCTTTATTCACCTCCTGCTTTGTGCACCCAATTTACAGCTCCATGGAGGCTGCAATCTCTTCAGACCCCCCATTTTTGTATTTTAGGGAAGGGTCTACAGGGTGTTCAGGGTCTCACAAGTCCTCTGCCTGTTTACAGCCTCCCAAGAGCTGGTATTACAGGCTCGAACCATGCCCAGTCTCAATTGCTGCCTCAGCATGCCCTGGGGTCAAGGCCAGTAAGGCAGGCCTGGGGATTGAACCCCTGGCTCCTGCACCTGCCTGCAGGTGCTTTAATCTGCTGAGCTCTTTGGCCAGCCCCTTCTTCAGACCCTTTAAAGTAAGTTACTAGGTGAGTGACCCAAAGCAGAGTGTGTCAAGTCTATTTTCAGAGAGGGAGGCACACCAGGCTAAGCTCATCCATCACATCTACTCTAGAGCTAAGTATTTCTCTGATTCACGTGATTTTGTACATAATATATCCCCATGTGGCATTTTTATTTTTCTTTTAAGGGGTACAAATTAGAATTAAAAGAGAAAAAACTGTAAATGATATAGAATTTCACTTGACAAAGTGAGATGAATTTCACACTATGTGTGCTAATACATAGTGTTGTCTTCCAACCAGTTATTCGTATCACCAGATATAGGCATGCAAAATTGGAAGAAGGAAATGTATAAGAAATTAAGAAGAAAAGAATACAAACATTACATGTTTAGATTCTTGCTTTTCTTTAAGCACAGTGCATGTTGTTGAAAAGATTCCAGAAAGTTTCATGAGTGGAAAATACAGCTGCTGAGCAAGTGAGATGGAAAGTATTCTAAAGAATAACAGCTACTTTCCAGAGGAGCTCATGACATGTAAAGAAGAGTAGGTATGGGATACGAGTTAGTAGACCCAGTAAGACTGTTCTGCTTCTGCTGGGAAAATGACGTAAGGATGGTAGTTTTCCTCAGGTATAGATATTTCTGGAACAAACACTTTTTTTAAAAAAAAGTCTCATTAGCATGTGATATTTGTTCAAAATTAATTTCTTCAACACTATAATCAAAATGGTTGAAGTAAATTACAACAGAAAAAGCAAATAGTTAAAGTGTTGGGTATCGTAAGTGAACAAAACAAGTAGAAAAAGTTTAGACCATCATTTCTTCCTACCAGCGGCTTTCAGACCCAGGTAGTTACCTCACAGCCTCCCTGTCCACTCTCACTGGTTCTGCAAACAGACCACAGCCTCTACCTGCAAGTACCTCCAGGCCTACATACCGCAACCATGTCTAGAGTCTGCTACCTATTCCATAAGTCTTGTATTCCAACCTATCTTCCCCATTTTCCCTTTAGTTTGCTTACAGTTTTTAAAGTCCCTAAACCCTTCTTTTTTTGTTCAATCTCTGCCCCCACTAATGTCAGAGTTGGTGAAGTCTAGGAATGTCACTTCTGATCCTTCGTGGGTCTATGTCCTACTGCACTTCTTTATATAATAATGAGCCATCGGTGCCGTTCTGGACCCAACTCAACCAAGTGAGCACAAATAATAAATTACTAAAGTCCATTCTAGCAGCCTTGCTGACTCAAGGCCAACTCCAAAATTCAAACTGTTTCCAGAAGCAGTGTTTTCTCACTAAGAAAATCTGGGTCAGCAAAGGGCTTTAGTTAAGCTGCTTGTCTTTCCTATGTCTTAGTTTTGTTTTTTTCCCAGCAGTATTAGCCCTGTTTTTGTAAAATAACTTGATATTTTCATAAGGTAGCATCTACCAAATATTAAAATGTGTAGACTACCCAAAGCTTGAGTGAAGTTGATTTCATGAGGCCGTGAAGAATTATCCAAAGTGTTAGTTACTACCAGTCGTAGCACTTACATGCTTTGACTTCACACATACACAGTCCCAAAAGTCTTACCAAGGTCTCTATTAGTTTTCTTTTTACTTGACTTACTTTTTTGAATTTTGAATAATAATTTTAGTTTACACTTGTTGTTGCTATTTGTTGGACATGTTTTGCCTTCGCTCAGAGGACAGGAAGTGTGTTCCATGGAAATGGAAAATCTAAAGTCTCAAGAATATGCAGAGCCTTTCCTATTTGAGTCAATGTTTAAACTTTGTTTTAATTAGTAGCTAACAATAGCTTCTGGTGTTTGGATAACCACCCATGATAAATAGCTCCTGTCCTCCATCCAATAAATACTTATTTGTGAACCTTCTTCCTGGAGAACCTGACATCCATGAGTTACACTTCTTTTCTTGATCTTTAAAGCATCTTTGGAAGTAGCTATATGATGGCAGACGCAAGTCTTCACATGTCAGAGTCACTTCTTCCTGGTGCTAGAGAACTGTCTCAGGAAATCTAGATCTGAATCCTGAATCTTCCACATCTGAACTTCAACTTCTGTCCACATCGCTGTGTCTGTGTTTTCCTTTTGGAGGAAAAACATGCAAACTCGGCAGTCCTTCATGTATAGATTCTTCAAAGAGTCATCGGAAAAGGTTCACTGAAAGCACTCTTGCACAAAACACTGAAAGCTAGTACAAAAAGTGCCTTGTAGATAAAATCATTTCTTTTCTTTTCTTATGGATTTAGTACAGGGTCGACACGGCCTCACTACACAGATTGGACTCATAGTGGTCCTCCTGTTTCCAGCCTCCCGAGTGCTGGGATTGCAGGTGCGCACCCCACGCCCAGTCTCAGTCCCTGCCTCAGCACGCCCCGGGGGCAGGATCAGCACAGCGTGCCTGGGATCCAGACCCAGTCCCTGCACCTGCCAAAGCATGTGCTTGAGTCCACTGAGCTACGATATCATCTTTTCTATGTACCATAATGAAAGGCACCAAGGAATGGGTGGATTCAATGCACATTATTAAACTTATCTTGGGATCACATAGTGGTCCTGTCACTCCTCCCACTCCTCCACTACTCTGGGCATTATTTGTTGACAGGCAAATTCCATTTTGAGTTCTTTCAATCAGGAGAGATTCAGAAGAGGATCACCTACAAAACCAGCCCTGTGAGCATGCCAGCTGGAGACATGGTATGGAAGCGTGGCCCCAGTCCCTAAGCCAACTGCGTGTAGAAATGTAGGCATGTTATGGTTTGTGTCTAGTTGTTTCCCAAAGCCTCATGCAGTCACTGGGCAGGGACTTCTAGAGTTTGACATAAACTCATGATTCATTGGGATTATGGTTTTTCGGACTACTAGGATTACGGATGTGAGTACTACTGGGATTAAAGTGTGAGTGCTATCCCCAGCCTCGAGGTGGATAGCCTGAATGTAACATAAGAAAGACAGAGAGACAGACTTGCTCTCTGTTGCTGTTGTTGCTCCCACTCTTCCATTTCTGTCTTTCTCTTTGCTGCCCCCATGAGCTGCTGCCCTCTGCCATGTGCCCCTCTGCCTTGGAGCCAGCTGAGTATGGACTGAAACCTCCAATAACTGTGAGCTAAATAAACTTTTCCTTCCTTCATCTTGTATGTCAGGTATTTGTCCCAGCAATGAGGGAAGAGTAACTGAGACAGAGCATATACTTCACTTGGTTCCTGGCTATGTACTTTTCATCTGACAGCTGGAGAGTGACAATTGTGCCTGCTGTGCCCACGCGCCACGCCTTCTGGTAGAGCCCTAAATCTTCATTGCAGTGGTAGCCATCACTGAGCTCTCCACTCATGGATGCTTAGGCATGGTGCTTGGCTGTACAGCGAAGCGCTCTTCATGCTTCCCTGTGTCCATGGAGGCTTCACTGCATAGTATTTAACTTAAGGCATGAAGCATATTGCAGTGCTAAACCCAAACCAGAATAATCAACTACATCTCAATCCAGGCCTCATCGCTTCAGTCTCTTCCTGGGGTCATATGGAGTGTGTCATCTTTCCTGATCAATAGCATGTTGCTGAACATAACGAACATGCTACTGAACAGACACTATTTCTTGAGAGTTCTACATAACATAATCTTAATTACTGCACAGGAATTCAAAGTAGGTATTGTTGGGCTCATTCTATAGTTGTTAGTACTATGACTCAGATAAATCAAGTAACTTGGACAGGTGTCAGTCAGTATGAGTGATGTTCGTGATGGAGATCCTGTCAGCCTGACTCTGAACTCTCCACATTGATAAAACTGTATCATGCCGTGTTGCAGCGCCTCCATCCTGCGGGTGCTCACTTCCATCCACCTCCTTACTTCAGCTGTCTACTGCTGGGCCTTCATCTGCACCTGAGCTGCACAGCGAGACCCTGCTGTACCAAAAAGTTAATCAATCAATTAATGAGTTTGTAAAGCAGAATAAATGAATGAACTCAAAATGTTTAATCCAAAGAAAAAAGTTGCAAAGGAAATGGAATAGGTGTTCCCAAATAATTGAAAAAATCATGGTAGAAGAGTGATGTAGACTTGTCACATTATCTGAAACTCTAAGTATGAGCAGGGTTGCACATAGCTCTGTGTGGGCCAGATCCTGAACAGGAACACCAAGCCAAGTCAAGGAACAGGTCGACATGTGCCCAAGTACCCATGACCAAGCCCTGTGGTCTGCATTGGGCTGCAGAATGAAGATGCCCTTTTGGAAACTAAACCTTCTCAAAGGGTTGCCTTTCCTTTCCTTTTTTCTTTTCTTTTCTTTTCTTCTCTTCTCTTCTTATTTTCTTTCTTTCTTTTCATCTTTCTGAGACAGAGTTTTGTTAAGTAATGTGGCTGGCCTTGCATTCACTTTGTAGCCCAAGTTGGCTTTGCTCTTCCAGCAATCTTTCTGCCTCAGCTTCCTGAGTGCTGGGTTTATAGACATGCACCACTATGTTCAGCCTGCCCTTTTCTAATGAACACAAGGATCCTCTATGTGTTCTCTAGGCCAGGATTTTCATGTTCCTATAGAAAAACATATTTCTATTTGTCCTTACATTTCAAAAGATAAAATCAGAGATTCCCTTAAAAACTAGGAGTGCAAGATGTTGGCGAGATAGATCAGCAGACTAATTGTGTACTTAGACAAGTGCAGGGACCAGGGTTAAATCCAAGCACCACATGCCACAGACCCCTCCACATGGGGCACGCTGAGCCGGTAGCCTAGTCCAGGAGTGGTGGCCCACGCCTGTAATCTCAGCATTGGGGAAGCTAAGAACAGTAGGATGACTACAAGTATGAGCTGCGTATTGAGACCATATACCAAATACATTAAAAAAATTTTAAATGTTGTATGTATGTAATATTAATGTAAATCTACATAGACCAAGACATGCCAACTTTTTAAAAATCTGCTGCTAGAGACTAGATAAGCAAAACATGTACGATTGTATAGTTGACAAGGGAAGGGTTGTGGATTGCCAACTGGTGATCAACTTGTACCTAGCTGAACTGAGCCAGCATGGTGCTGGGCATGGGAGGCCCACCTGAGGACTGTTGCCAGCAGCATAAGAGGAAGAGCTGGAGAAAAGGAGAGGCTGCTAGGGAAGCTGTCACCAGAAGCTGTTGGACTTGTTGGAGCTGCTGGCTCTCTCAGACCGTTCTACTGGAGGACCTCATCATGCTGGCTTTCCTGGTGAACTTGGATATTCTTGTAGGAGGAGGAGCTCAGGACCTTGTCACTGAAAATAGCTGTGCCTCACCGTGGGTGGGCTCTGGTCCTCACCTTAAGCAACCCTTACTGGCTCCCAAGGGGAAGATGGTGCACTGCTTAGTCTCCTGGAAAATCTTATAACATTGGCTTTCTGAGAGGAACTCGACTTTCCTCATCATTGGAAGTGTTTTGGACCTCACTGTTACTGAGGATGGCTACAGTTATCTTTCAGGGAAGCTCTGTTTCTTAACTTGAGTGCTGTTTCCTGGCTCCAGTGCAGACCCCTCAGCCTGCTGGTACAGGTCCACCATACCACTGGGACAGACTTTCTAGCTTCCACCACTGACCTTTGGCCTTTCCAGTGAAAATCTGTGAAGCAGGCCTGCATGAGACTGTTGTGGGCCTTGGGCCTCCAGTTGGGCTTGTGGGAGGTATTGTTAAGAGCTCTAGGTCTTCAGCTGAACTCACGCAGGCCATTAGGATCCAGGCCCTCAGCTGGATTCATTGGTCTTAAAGTGTGTGGAAAGATTTCCTGAACTCTTTGTGTATTCTTTGGGTGATTTACTATAAAATAATCTGATGAAATATGTTTTGATTTGTATTATTCACTTTGCAAAACCCCTAACCACGACTACTACTTTTTTGAAAAATGTGTTAAAATTTGGAATCCTAAATTCTTGCATGGCATAATTTGGACTTTGGTTGCAACTAAAATGACATCAGGGTAAATAAGTAATAAGCACAAGGATGCCTCTCCTTCTGTGATAGTCAGGTTTTTGTTGCCAACATACACAACCTAAAGGAGTAGAGTCTCAGTTTGGTCCCGTTTTGGAGCTTTGATGGGAGCAACAGTCATCGTAGCTAGGAAGCAGAAATCGGGGGAGGAGCTCAAGGGCACATGCCAGGGACCAGATAAAATTCTGATGCAGACACATTGTGAAATCTGAGCCATTCAGGTGATAGACAATCAATGATTTTATTTTTCTTTATTTTCTTGTTGTAGTTGTTTTGTTGCAATATAAGGGATTGAACTCAAGACCTTGAGATTGCCAAGCAAGCATTTACTCTCCTGAGCTATCTCCCAGGCCCAGATGATCAATGTTAACCATCATATTTTTTTTGCCTCACTGTCTGGATATGAGTCTAAAGAAAGCGCCACATAGCAGAATCTAAAATTGGCTAGGCATCCATCTGCAACATTAAAGTTTGGTGTTTTTTTTTTTCAAACACAGCACTGAAAACTACTTTTCATTTTAAGAGCAATTGGAGAAATTTTAATATTTCCTATCTCTTGCCAAAATGGAAAATTCAGCCAGAGAGTCAGAAAGAAAAATAATTACAGTAAAATAAGCAAACATAGATTTCAAAGAAAAGATGCATGATTATTGATAGAGTCTCTGAATCCCCAAGTAGATCTCAATAAGCACTTGATGGATAGACAGATAGACTAATGAGTTGCAGAGGGGGATGGATGGATGGATGGATGGATGGATGGATGGATGGATGGATGGATGGATGGATGCATGGATGGATGGATGGATGCATGGATGGATGCATGGATGGATGGGTGGATTAGTTGAAAGGTTGGGTGGATGGATGGATGGATGGATGGATGGGTGAATGGATGGGTGAATGGATGGGTGAGTGAGTGGATAGATAGATGGGAAGGTTACTGATTTTAATATTTTTAACCTTATCCAAACCTATAAGTTCTGTTTCATGAAGCATGTGTTTCCCATCTCTTTACTTCCTAAAAGAAGTACTCTTCGCACTTGTCTGAGTTAAAATCCACTGTGGATGGAGAAGATTCCATGTTATTTCTATAACAGCATCATCATTTGCTTATTTGAATTCCACAGTGACATTTGTTAAGGAGTAGCAAGGGCTACCATTGGAAACTAAAAGAAAACCACAAAGGTGTGTTGGTCATGTGAGTGAGCGTCGTCTGTCCCACGAGCCTCTCCTACAAAATAACTGATAATTACAATCATCATAGCTGATAGTTAAGCAATGTCTGTATGCCAGTCATTTTCCCAAGAGCTTTGCATGTGCTGTTTCATTAATTTTCTCAAAAACTCTGGTAGGCGGGTATGTCTTTCCCTCCCCTAGTTTAGTCAATATGTTAGAATAGACAAGTAGTAACATCTTTGAGCCAAGATTCAAAGCTAGGCCATGTAGTAGCAGGACCTTCGATTTTCTGCTTTACAGTGAGGAAATTTTCTTCATTTTTAATCTGGATAAAAAAAGTGGAGGGTATATCCATATTTAAAGAGATCCTAATGGAATCTTTTTCATTATTGCTCTCTTTGAAGAGTATTAAAAATATGTGTTCTATGATAAAATGTTGAGAAAAACATTAAATTAGTCTTTTATATTAAATTATTTGAAGTAAAATTATCCACTTTTATATATAGATAATACTTTTTTTTTTTTTTTGCTGAACCAGGGATTGAACTCAGACCCTTGAGCTTGGCAGGGAAGCGCTTATTCCACTAAGCCAACTCCCCAGCCCAATTATCCACTTTCATAGGTATTGGAGAACCTGAATATTTCTTGCAGACATAAGTACTTCTTACTCTAAAACCTAATATGAAGGTTATGCTTGGTTTTTTGCTGTAAAAATCTCCAGAAACTACACAGCTCAATTTTTCTTAGTTTCTCAAGCATGATACACATTTAGAGGAAGATTTCCCCTTTTTTTAATCTAAACCTGTCCAGATTGAACATACCTTTCATTTTTTCCTTCAGTGATGAGATATGATTTTCATCCCCCTTATATAATTTATATTCAGATAATTTTTCTAATTCATCTTTTCTGTATAACATTAATATTACAAAAACTGACATACAATGTAGTTTGAGGATCGTATTCAGATTTAGTGGTTTTAGTTCTCTTCACTTATTGGTGCTTGGGAACTATGTCCTTTAAGACTTGAAGAATTTCTGAAATTCATGATTATGTTATAATTGCCATAAGCATGCTGCGGTGCTTCTTAAAATTTACCATTAGTTTTGTAAAAGAGCCACAGACTCCACTAAATAAAAAAATTCTAAAAGTTCCTGTGTGGATTTCATTGACTTAATTGAAAAACTTATTTTAGGGCCAAGGAGATAGCTCGGCTGTCTAAGCACCTGCCTGGCAAGCACAAGGACCTTGGTTCATTCCTGGGTACCACGTTCCATGCCATGGGATGGCACTGGGGAGGCTGAGACAGGAGGATCCTTATGACTCCAGGCTGCATAGCAAGGTCCTGTACCAAATCAATGATAAGCAAAAGTTTTTACAAAGTATTTATTCAAAAAGAAAACCTTATTTTAATACAATACTGCAACCATTTATGCACAGGGAAAGAACAGAAACACTCACAGGCTATTTCTCCTTCCAGATGTCAGATGTGATTTATCACAGAGCAGAGCAGCCTGCGTAATGGCTTTCACTGGCTTAGAGAATAAGCCTTGCTGTGCTTTCTCCCTAATCATGTTGGTAGCCTTCATCGTACTTCATTGCACCTCCAGAGCATCTCAGTAGGAATAGTGTGTTCTTAGTACCAGGAAAATAATCTAGAAAAACGTCTTGGCTTCCAAGACAACAGGAGGAGCTGAGATCCCACAGAACAGGAGCATTCCAAGGCAGCAATTTAATACTATATACTTACATTGTTTCATTCTTCCGTATATATGAAAGTCAAGGAGACTCTTGATATTAAGTATTGAGAAAGGATATAAAAAAACCCATAAGACCCAGTGATATATAGACTCTAAAATGTTATGTTTGGATTAAAGCCCCTTATTTCACATAAATAAACCCAAATCTGGCTGATATTATGTTTGAAGCATTGATATGTTTTCAACATTAAAAATCATATGTTTAATCACACGTGAAAATGTCCCTTCCAATCTGAAAGGTCAACTATTTTGATAGCATCAAAGCTCATTTATGGGGCTGGAGAAATACCTCAGCAGCATAAGTGCCTGCCTGGCAAGTGCAAGGTCATGAGCTTGATCCCAGTACTGCATGCTGTGCCACTCTAGGACCCCAAGGGTGCTGTTCCAGCCCTGGAACTGGGCTTGGTGGTGCATGCCTGTAAACCCAGGACTAGACTGAGACAGGAGGGACACTGGAAGTCCAAACTGTATAGTTGTTTTTGTTTTTGTTTTAAATCTAATTTATTGTTGCTATATTCAGAGTGGGAAAGTAAAGGAATGACATTGGTTTTATTTACCTGAAAAGCACATTATAAACAATTTACTAAGGTAAATTAGCTATGTATTGTGTCGCTTATTTCTTTTAAACATTTAAGATGATGTATTCACTTATACCAAGAAAAAACAAGTATGCACTAACGTTTCTAGAATAGTAACTAAAGTCAGAAAATCATAGAAGTTGTGGTAAACGTAGTTCTCAGACACGGTGGATCTACAATCGTAGCTATCATTTGCCAAGGACTTAAAAATCACACCATAGATTTTCCAGGATCCAACTTTACTTCAACCACTGAGGTTACTGAAAGCAAAGCAGAAAAGCCTGTTCTTTTCCACATCGAAGGGAAGTAACTGGGTGATAAGAGAACAGTCCCAGACCTGTGTCACATGAGCGCTGACCACCACATGAGCAAGAGTGTCCACAGTGGTCAACGCTGCCCTTCCTGAGTGGCACCACAAACAGCACTCTGCACTAGGGTCCTCGGTCCTCACGATGAGCTGAGGGTGGGCCCCTACCTCATTCTGCGAGCGAAGAAACCCATCCCAGACATGAAAGGGCAGAGTAACCATCCTGTCCCTAATCCATGTGCTTCCTTGCATTACACAAGCTCATGAAACGTCTGCATTTAAAATTTCACCAAAATAAGATAAAATAATTGTATTTTCTGTATAAAACAGAAAGGCATTTTCAAAAGGCAAGTCAGGGTCTTCAGTCGAATATTATTTGAATAATGCTGTTTTTCTTTCCCGTAATTTTGCCATCAGTGAAAATATTTGGGAAATCAGGTTCCAGAATTGCCTGTGAATTTTGCATTGTCTTTGATGATTTGCAGTGGGGAAAGTTGTTGTTGGAATTTCATTTTTAGAAGAAGCCTGAAGGTGTTTACAGCCTTGTTTTACGCATAAGGTGATAATGACAGGACTTATCACACCATCATTCCAAACCCATCCTTCGTGATAACGTCATCGCATGACATCATCCAGGGCACAAAAGCACTTAATTGGCTTTGCGCAGTCTCCCAGATGCCTCACCATCCCTCCACCAAAATAAATGTGATTATTTTAGTCAATAATAGGAATTCCCCATCAATAATGTCATCCATTCCACAAGAATAAATCAATATTTAGTTCCCTTAGATTTTGGCAAATGGACTTTCCTTCATGTTGGACTTTTCACCGCAGACTTCAATAAGTTCCTTCCAAATTTTACTGGAAACAACATATTTCATCACCAGCTTCAATTTTGCTCAAATACACATTAATTTTGTCTACTTCATGCAAATGAATACAATAAATATCAAGTTATCACTGCTTGCTCATCATACTGGGCAGGGCATACTGTGAGAAATTTCTTTTGTTTTACTTGAAAAGGTTTTATTATTATATAATTTTAATTACTCAGCCATCATCCTAAGAGTTAATATATTTGACTTGTTTGTGTCTCTAGCTAGCTTACCATTTATTGGCCTCTTGAGGTCTTCACATATTTTTATTTAAATCTTTATTTAAAGACATATTAAAACAAAGATTTAGAAAACAATGGATAGTATAATAATCTGCAATCTGCCTGCTGCTAATAAACAAATACTAACTTTGGTTTGGTATCTACTGTGCTCCTGCCTTAGCTTATGATTTTACTGCAATTTCTGTGGTAATTCACAAGTATTGAATGTGTGGACTTGTTTGTGTTTCTTTTCTTCATTTATAAAAATTGTATCGTTTGGTATTTTGCTTCCTGTGATTTATATTTTTCCACTTAGACTCAGTAGTAACTCTTTGTCAGGTGTGAGACGTGGCACTTCTAACCCTGTGAATGGGCACGTATAGTTGGTTATGGGTCTTTCATATCTTGCTCAGTAGTTTTAATTTTAAAGCGCAGCTTCTCAAGACAGAGAAGTAGGTAGATGAATCTTTTATTTCTAAACTAGCAGTTTTGTAGATAATTAAAATGTCAATACATTGTTCTTGAAGTAATTCTTCATTTGTGTAGTTAAATAAAAATCCTCCAAAATTTAAAAATTCAGAATATTTAAGCAATCTCTCTTGGACATTTTTTATTTGAAGCCACCAATTTGATGCATCCCATTCTAGCACTTCGAACACCCAGGGGCAAATTTCCAAGTACACACAAAAACCAAAATGTTCTTGAACACCCAAACTCTGATTATGAATAAAATAAATCTAAGTAGATCACTCCAATGTCAGATTACCAGAGCACTGAAACACTTATTTAAAAGTTAAGTTAAAACTTTGTATATTTTCATAAGAAAATCTCATGTGTGTAAGATTTCTTTAAGTGGCTCTTTAATAGGCACTTGCACAAACACAAATTGACAAAAATGTTGCAAATCATTAAGGCACTTGGCCTTAATACAAAAGGATTATGCTAAACATCACCTATGGCCGCTCCCTGTCCCTCCACCATCTGTCATAGTATCAGATGTCAAATCATTTGCCATGGAAGCAAGAGGACCGTCGCAGATTGGCTATTTGGTTAGCGATCAGGTTCATGGTGTCATGCGGATTTGTGCTCTCCACCGATGACTACATGCGGGAGTGCTGGTGCAGTTTCCTATGTGGCAGGTGACTGGCGCGGCCTTGTCCCCAACACCATCTGCTCTTGCGTCAACTGGATTTAGAGGGAGAACTTCTCACATCCCGCCCTATGGACACCTCTTTATCTTCTTCCTTCCTAGTTTCCTTTTGACATCTCATCTACAACTTTTTACATTAGATTCCTCCTTAGCTTTTGTCACTTGCCGTCTGTTAGTAGCAAAAACTCAAATAAGATGTAATGTATTCCTTTCCATGGATTTGTGCATTTTCTGTAAAAATCACTGAAAATCCATTGATGCCTTTGCTGCCTTATCTCTTCTGTGATTGTCTTGTTTTGAGTAACATTAGCAACTCATGGCCTTTGACAATTACTGGTTTTTGGGTTTTGTTTTCTCTTTCTCTGAGAGCCATCGGTCTAGGAAGCAAACTAACCCCTTATAAGACTGCTCTGAGACATCTCAGAAAGCACAGTCATGATCTTGTTACTCTGTCTTTTCATATGTAATTAAATTCTCCTAGCTCTGGACAGGAATCACTCACTGTTCAAACAGTCCTGAACGCCTGCGATGCAGAGGCCAAAACCTGGCCATTAGGGCTGCATGTCACATTGCCACTTGTGAGAACTGGTGCCGTTCTTCAGGCTACTTAATAACAGAGCTAGGAAAGAGATTCTGGAATTAGTACACATTTTAATGAAGTCCATATTTCATTAAATTTAGTCAAAAATTTTTGTTCTAATATGAAATATCTTTTCTCATTTACTGCTGTTTTTGGCATTTATTCTTTCACCATCCTGAATATGCCATTTTACAAGTGTACATATCAAATTATATAAATTATGATAATACGTATCTTTTGTATAATTAGATGTGTTGCTTAGATTCTATATCTGTCTTGGTAGGAATTTAGTTTTTTTTCTTTATATACATCAGAATTTTACATAATTTTTAGTGACTACCTTCAAGATCTTTCTGTACTTTCACTACTATACATTTTGATTGAAATACTGCTGGAAGTAGATAGTTTTCTGTGTGTCTCTATCACCATGTTCTGGAATTTCTGCAGGATCTAAATCTGGAAGTAGAATTACGGGTTTTGTTCACTTCCCAAGATATTAATGAAGCTGTCTTCAAAAGGGATTAACAACCTGCATTCCCAAAAGGGGCCCAGAAGTCTCCAGGTCCCCTGCGGTCCCCCCACTATTTCATGCTGCCAGATATTTTCTTTTCTTTTTTTTTTACTACTTCTGGTAGCAGTGAATATCTCCTCTTCATTGCTTTCGTATTTCACTGCCTTGACTGCAAATAAAACTGCACATCATTTCAGATGTTTCCTTGTCATATAGGATTCTTATTTTATGAATTTTCTGTTCACATCATTGTCCATCTCTCTATAGTGTCTATTTTTTCTAAATGATACCATGTATTCTACATACTTACCATGCACTCTATATATTCATGTATATATTCTCATAGGCACCCAGCTATTGCTATATGTAAGTTGTACTCTCCATAGACAACTTGTCAATTTCTAAAATAATCTTTATTTTGTGTCTTACATGAAAAAAATTGTATGTTTCCTTCATGTACTGGAGAGATTCTCTTATACTTCCAAAATTATTCAAGTTCTTTTACCACATGTCAGTTTTTAAACCACTTGGCTATAGATAGATAGATAGATAGATAGATAGATAGATAGATAGATAGATAGATAGATAGAAGATAGATAGATAGATAGATAGATAGATAGATAGATAGATAGATAGATAGATGATACATAGATAGATAGACAGACAGACATGGATAGGTAGGTATCAAGTTCAATTATTTTGCATTCACTTCCAGAAGTGCATGTGCTAGTGATCCATTTTTCCTATATTCTTTGCTTGGTTTTGAAACTTCTTCAGCATACATAAGATCCACATAGTCAAGAGCAGACTCCTTGGCTCTATATCCTTTTGCTCAAACCTGCTTTGTGTCTGTCTCTTGCCCCCAGAGTCCCGATCACTGCACACGTGGGGCCACACTGGCGGGGCTACTCTCCTTTCCTTGCTTCCTGATCTTCATGCGTGGTCCTAGGCCTTTGCCTTTCTTTTGAGCAATGCATCACTTTGTCTTTTGCCTTCTTCTCCAGAAAACCTTTTTGTGGCACACAAGGAAACTGACACTGCTGATAGGAGAGTGTGAGAGAGCTGATATCCGTATAATGCTGTTTTTCTGTGTTAGTGCATTCCAGATGCCGCAGCAGTGAACCTTAGTCTTTTTGCCTTACAAACAATAGTATTTGCTTCTCACAGTTCTGGGATCTAGAAGTCAAGAGCAAGGAGGTCAGTTTAATTATCTCATGCGTGCTGCTGACTCCCTGGTTCTCAGGTAGCACTTTGTCCTTATCCTCGCTTGGTGAAGAGGGAGGGATCTGTTTCCAGCCCATTTTATAAGGGCACTAATTCCATTCATTAGGTTCTACCCCATCATTAAATCACTTTCCCCCAATGCCTTGGGGTTTAGGATTGCAACATGTGAATTCTAGGGTGAGGGTTGAACTGCAGACCACCTATAGCATTCGTCTGATTGCTTTGACTTGAATCCCTAATGTTAAGTGGTAGGGTTGATAGCTTTTTTAATATATTTAGTACAGAGTCTTCAGGATCTCACTGTGTAGATCAGACTCATAGTAATCTTCCTGTTTTCAGCCTCCTGAGAGCTGGGATTACAAGGGTGTGCCACCACTCCCAGTGTCAGTCACCATCTCAGCGTGCCCTGGGGACGGGGCTGGCCTGCAGGCCCAGGGATCCACCCCTGCAGCTTCACTCTGCTAAGCAGGTGCTTTAGTCTGCTGAGTTATCTGGCTGGCCCTAATAGCTCTTAAAGATAAATGGCAGCAGTAAGAATTCAGACAGAGCTTTGATCTAAGTTTGATAGACAAAAGTGAATTAAATATTTTCACAAAACTATATTTGAAACTATTGACTATAGTACTCTAACTTGACAATGCTGTATTACTATAAAAATAATTCATAGGAAAATTATGTGAGATGGTAACTACTTTTGTCATCACAAGGATAAGAAAACGAGCTGCAGAAGTTGAGTGATTGCTCTTGGCTACACAGCTAGCGATTGCTGACTGCAGGCCAGCAGCAGATGCCGTATCATAGAGCTCTCAGCATCAGAATGCTGGCTCATCCTGAAGCTATGAAGGACAGAAATAGAGAGAGTGAGTTGGGCCCTGTGGTGCTCACCTGTAGTCCCAGCCACTCAGGAGGTTAAAGCGGAAGGAGTGTTTGACCACTGGAGCGCAGGAGCTCAAGGCCAGCCTGCACAAGCCAGAAGAGTCCCATAGAAAGTAAGTAAATAAGAAGAGACAGCGATAGGAGGGGGAAGGGAGATGCAGAGGAGGCAGAGCGAGGGAGGAAGACAGGCTTCAATTCTGACACAAGTGACCTGAAGCCCGTTTTCAATTCTTTCTCCAACGAAGCAAACAAACCCCACATTTTGTAGATTCTAAATAATTGTGGGGCCCTGATTATGTGCTACACGGGATGTCACGGTGAAAGACAGCTGGAGCAACATTACAGTGTGCTGAGCAGATTAATAAGATGACCAACTGTACCATTCAGGCACAATGAAGACGTGTAATTTGATCCTTTTTTTTTGCAGAACGGGGGATTGAACTCAGGCCCTTGCACTTATTCAACTGAGCCATCTCCCTGGCTCCTGTGATTCAATCTTTACTTCCATGATTTTGATTTCATACTTGTTGGTAAAAGAAGTATAGA
Organism: Ctenomys sociabilis; assembly: GCA_004027165.1. Lineage (NCBI taxonomy): Eukaryota > Metazoa > Chordata > Mammalia > Rodentia > Ctenomyidae > Ctenomys > Ctenomys sociabilis. The sequence continues at coordinate 23,410 of PVKA01027051.1, forward strand.
AATGGATGCTCTTTTCTTTTCTTTTTTGGAGCCTTTTCATATACTTTTGAAAATGAACTTAACAGGAGGGGGAAAAAGATAGTGCACGCTCCCATTGTTAAAATTTTCTGAAATACATGACGGCCACATCAAAATCCAAAATATTCTAAATGAAAATTCAAAAGGCCTGTGCTATGACAGATATATTTAAGGTCTGAACTTTAATCCTGCTATACAAATAGAATTTTATTTGAAAGCCTGGAAATTCTTCTGTCATCATGAGTCTTGCCTTCAATGCTCAGTTCTTCATTTTCCCAAGAACCAGTATCTTAAAATTGACTTTTGGGAGGTTTAGAATGCTGATGTGTGCCTACCAGCGTCCCACCATGTCCTCTTTCCATCCACACAAGCCACACGCTTTCAGGGCCGGCTGGCTGCTTCCTCCATGTGCTGCTGGCTGCCGTCCTCTGTGAGCTGTCCTGCCAAGGAATGAGGGGAAGCCCAAAGGCAGTGTGTGTGCTGTTGTCAAGGCTTTGTGGTGTTTAATGTTGGAACCGACTTTTATCTTTTCATGTGGGGAAAATAGATCTACATCCCATTTTAGTTTCAGGTTGATTTAGATAGAGTATTAATGTGACTAACGAGCTATGACTCATGCAGTTGTTCATCTGTAATTAATCACGGGCCTAGGAGCCATCAAAGCCCACTCTTTGGCGAGGTTTCCCACAGTTCTGAGCTTCACATTTACTAATCTTTCCTCTCTACACTCAAGGTGGGCCAGGTAATGATTGCCTGACCAAACTGCTAAACACAACAGCAGCACCCATGATCTGTGCTTCTCAAAATGTTTAACAAGGTGATTTTTCCTTGTATACTGCTTCTGGCTACTTGCTTGTAGTGCCATTTCTTTCCACAACTGTTGATGCCTCCTGTTTTTAAATGAACGATGTGTTTCTCCTCCATATACTGTCTTTGTAAAACAAAGTGAGAAATTATAAGCATGAAAATTCCTGCTCAGGCTGCTTTTTCTGCTGAGCTCTTGCTCTATTAGAGAAGTCTTGAAGCGTCTGTTGCTGGATTTCATGAACCTTTGTTGAAAATTCAGAGCCAAAAAATATTGCTTGTAATATTTAGCAGAAGAAAAGAGAAAGAGAAGGAGGGGTTCAGTATGAAACCAGTGCAGTATTTAGAGAGCTAAGAAAGGAAAAAGGAGAGGGGGAGGGGGTGTTGAGAAAGAGAAGGAGGGAGGGCAGGAGGGAGAGGCAGAGACAGAGACAGGGAGACAGAGAAAGAGAGAGAGAGGCAGAGAAAGAGGTTTGAGAAAGAAAGAAAGAAAGAAAGAAAGAAAGAAAGAAAGAAAGAAAGAAAGAAAGAAAGAAAACCTTTGATCTCAGTCAAGCATCTGTCTTGAGCTGCAATGAGATAGAGCCCTGGGTTTCTCAAAGGCTAAAGCCAGGACAGAACTGAAGGAGAAAGTTCCCACCCCCACCTGCAGCAACATCTAAGGAAGCAATACCTCCTCACAGCTGGCAGCTACTGAGAATCAGCGGAGACAAGGCAATGAGAGCAGATGGGAGTAGAGAGAACAAAGAAGACAAAGACCAGAACCCAAAATAAATCAGATTAAGAAGAGCGGAAGGAAGGACTCAAAATGTCACAGACGCACAACCAGGTGACTGAAGTACAAGGTGCAGCTGACAAGATGTCACAGATCAAATGAAATGCAGATGTACTACAAGGCGCCCACTGTTTCTGCTTGCTGCCTCGGGAGAACTGAAGTCCTAAGGCCATGAACACCGTGTGCTCTTTATCTTCTCAGAATGTCTGTGATGAGTTCAGTGTCTACCACACTAAGTAGATATTTGAACACAGGACTCTACGAAAATTTCTGATATATTAAAAAATAACTGGATTTGAACCTTTTACCAGAAGGTTTCCCAGCATGGCTGGTCTAGGGCTAGACCTGAAGAGGCACCCCTCTATCCAGGGCACACCTTGGCACCTGCGGCTGGTTCCAACTTTGCTTCTCATAGGCTCAATGAGGCTAAAACCACATGTAGAGTCTACAGCAGCAGGCAGCTGTGACAGGAATTGGACAGAAAGTGACTGTTTCCTCTAAAAGCAGGTATCAGCTATTTATTCTAAGCATTCTCCTGTCCACACAGCCATCTCTTCTCTCAGCCCCAGTTTCTCCATCTTTCAAATGAAATAAGAATGGCGGAAAATTCTGAAGACCGACCCAAGACAGTAAACAGAAAGCTTTTCTAAGAACAGCAAGGCAATTTGTTGAGCTAACAGTGATTCCAAAAAGGATGGCATTTGTGATGCTTAATCTGTCAGCTTTGCAGCAAGCAGTGGTCATTTCCATCTGTTTATGTGTACACAGCTGACACAGTGCTTTAGTGCAGAGCAAGTAATAGAAATTACAAAGCATTTGTGGACTGAATCAATTAATTTAGATAATTAAAAAAAACAGTTCCTACCTTCAGGATGAAGCCAATCAAAAGGGAGGGACAGAAGATTTAATTGACATTTGTAAAACAATGCACTAAATGTTATAAAATGGGAAATTTAAAATAATAAAAAAGAGCCAGCCAAATAGCTCAACTGACTAGCAGGGACTGGGGTTCAAGCCCTGGCTTTGCGGTGCAGGCCCCGCCCCCAGGGAGCACTGAGATGACAATGATTGAGACTGGGTGTGGTGACACGTGCCTGTAACCCCAGGGCTTCAGAGGCTGAAAACAGGAGGATCATTATGAGTCCAATCTATGCAGTGAGACCCTGTAGACCCTGAACTAAATACATAAGAAAAGAACAACTACAAAATGAGAAGGGCTTATCTTTCTGATGCTGTGGTGAAACACATACCCCTGAAAAATCTCTCTTCTAGCACCACCTGAACAGTGCTCAGCAGAGCCGTCCACAGAATAACACATGGTAAAATTAAGGAGAAATTCTGACTCCAGAGAGAAGCCATCAGGAAAGGCAGGGCGCTCCTGCGAATGCCTGGAGCCCCAGATCCTAGGACACCTGGGGACCAGGAAGAGTGACTGTGGTGAGAGTGTCTTAATTAAAGCACAAGTGACCTAAGGTCTAGGGGCAGAGATGCACACCAAATGAAGGGACAGGATGCACTTCATAGAGTGAGCGACAAGGAAATCTTTGTATTTCAATCCTGGCTCTCCTTGGAGGGAAAGAGAAAACCCTTCCCCGAGAAGCACAAGCCAGCGCTTGTGCAAGTGACAGCTGGAGCTTGCACTATGGGTGCATGTCCCCGGTCCTAAACTCACACCTAACGGAAGCAAGCGGACCTCCCTGGAGGGACCCTTACCCAGGCTTCCCGGGAAAGTCACAGAACGTGCCAGGGAATGGGTGCCGCGTCTGCCAAAGAAACACGTGGCAGAATCTAAACGACAAAGATCGTGCCCTGGACCAAGCGGTTTCCGAGGACAAAAGAGGCTAATAGCATCTGTTGAGTGCAGTGAAGGACATTCCACGCAGAGCTGAGGATGAAGGGGGCTATTTCCCAGGCATCATATTGGAAAGAACATTAAACAGCTAGAAATTACACCTGCAGCTGGCGAGAGTGGTAAATATTAAAGCATTTTAGCCTCTGCTAATGTAAAAGAGGAAAAAGCTAAAATATAGAATCAAGAATAAGATGTACTTTTAATGAGAACTTCAGAAAGAATAAAGAATATGTGCAAGAGGAAATATTCCAAAGTAAAATTACTGAGAAGCTTCTGAAATTGATAAAAGACACTAATTATGTCATTCAAGCAGCAAAATTTATCCCAAAATGATTAATGAGAATAAATGCACATACATCATAGGCAAAGTAAAGAACACAGAAAAAATTTTAAGAAGCCAGAAAAAACCTGATAACCTAAGAAAGAATGACAGTTAGACTGACAATTGACTTATCAAAAACAACAAAGGAATACAGAAGACAGCGAAATAATTAAGTTCTGAGAGATAGATTCTGACAAGTGCAATTGTATGTCTTCAAAGAACAATGGCAAAACAAATTCGTTTTCAGTTGTTCGAAAAATATTAGAAATAAAATTGCACAGTTCATTACTAAGAAACCCTCACATATATGTTCTCCTACAGAATGTACCTAAAGAGAAAGGCAGACTATCCCAGGAAGGATGTCGTGTCTGAAAGGAAAGAAAGAATATGGGACATAATTACGTCAATATAAACAAATCAATACAAAAGTCATAGTGTTAAAAAGCACTAAAAAACAATAACAAATGTATTTTGTGGAGTTTATCAAAATAAAAGTCTTCAAACTTCCTCAAAAAAATATCTGAAATGAAAGAAAATATGAGTAAATAAAAGTTAAAACAGCAACAATCTAAGCATTGTCTACAAATGATTAAAAATAATCATTAATTTGTGCATTGAATAAAGCAAATCCGATGTATGCATGTATGCAATTTCTAAGTGAAAACATCAGTGTACACAGTTAGCATGCCTTAAGAATTCTACCTAAGAGGTCGGGGAGATGGCTCAGTAGAATAAGCACTTCCCTGGAAAGAACAAGGGCCTGAGTTCAACCCCCGGCTCTGCAAAAAACGAACAAACAAACAAAAAAGAATTCTAGATAAAAAACAAAATTAAATGAGCAATTAATGATTATAAGGAAATGTGTTTTGTGTGTGTGGCTTAAGACACCAAACAAATGAACAAAAGCAGGTTTGTTTGTTTTGATGTTACAGATTTTACACTGTGTAATTTGCAACATCAGCCCTGACTTTTCTCTGAAATAAGTGAGCTAATGGGATCTCTATATAATGCATGTCTGAGTTACTTTTCTCTCACTGCTGGGACCAAATACCCAATGCCTAAAATTAAGGAAAGAAAGGTTTATTAGCTCACAGTTGGTGGAAGGTGGAGTTCATGCTCAGCTGGCTCTAAGGCGGAGTGGCACAGGGCAGAGAGGAATCTTTCATGGCAGTGCCAAAAAGCAAGAGAGCCAGAGTAAATGGAAGGAATGGCAGCAACAAGGACTACAGAGAACAAGTCTATCTCCCTTAGGTCGCATTCACGCTGCCTGCCCCAGGCTGGGTGCAGCACTCACCCCCATAATCCCAGCAGCATTCGTACCTATAATCCCAACGGATCATGAGTTAATCACAAACACTAGAATTAGGCACCATAACTGCATGAGTCTTTGGGGGGACAACTAGATGCAAGCCATGACAATGCTTTTATTCTAACCATATTTTTACCACTGTGATTCTTAAGCTGTATCAGAGAAAGTTGACTTTGAGTATAAAAAAAAAAAATGCGAGGCAACGGCACATCTGCTGTGATAATAGTTAGCAGAGCAATGTTCTTCAAAGGCCATTTATTGTGTTATTCAAAGGAAGGTAAATATACCATTTAAATATGACATCATTAACTTACATATATTGCAAATGAGTGTAAACACTAAAATAATAAAGTACAATTCTGAAACTAGTAGATCAGAAAATGTGGAAGAGAGTATAATCTGATTAGCTCAAAAAGAAAGTTGGAAAAAGCACCAATATGCTACTAACCTAATAAGTAAAAGTACTTCACATTGAAAGAAAAACTTGAAAGATAGCATGTTCTTAAGATAACTCTAATGTGTTTTTATTTTGCTTTATTTTCTTATTTTTAGTGGAACCAGGGATTGAACTCAGGCCCTTGCACTTGCCAGGGAAGCGCTTATTCCATTGAGCTATCTCCCCAGCCCCTCTAATGTGTTTTAAAGAGACCCCTTCAAATGTAGGTGATGCTTGAATAATAGGGATCTACAAAATATATGTGCATAGCACAGAGTATGCACAAATTTCTTGTAAAAAACTAACATTTATGAAAATTCATGCATATAAACATAGACCAGACAAAGGCACAGCTGAAAAATGTAAAGAAAGGAAAAAAAAATCAGGATTTAGTAATCCACGCCTGTAATTTTAGTACAGGGAAATTGAGGCAAAATGAAATGCCACTCTAGACTACACAGAAAGACTGTCTCTAAAAAAGTACAGTAAGGTCTTTATCTTCTTTTAAATTAATTTCCAAAAGAATAATCAAAGCAATAAAAGTGGCATAAAATTTCAAAACAAGATGATAGCAAATTAGCAATGGTTATTACATTGCACATTTTCATCTGTAAAGTAGTTCTGAGATCACCAGATACAGACATGATCAAACCATGGAAACACTGTTTCAATGAACTGAAAGAAATTAGCAGTAAAATTATCATAGCTATCTTGTGTGTGTGTATCTATATATCGATGTCTATAGATAGATATATAGACAGACAGACAGACAGGCAGACAAATAGACAGACAGACAGACAGACATTCCTTCCTTCTTTCTTTTCTCTTTTTCCCCATCCCAATTGTTTTTTACCTTTGATTGGTTTCTTTTCCCACTCACAGTATCTGTTGTACCCTTTGGATCATATTTGCTTTCAGTCCCTTACACTAGGGTGACAATCTAATGGCTACACATGTGAGTCTCCTTCCTTTTCATCTTTATAAAGTCACAGAATTACACTGTGCTCCATGCTGCTACTGTAATAATTTTGTGGTCACCGCCGGCTGCTTCTGCACTAAGCTCCAGTGTGGGGAGCATCTTATGCCCTGGAAGGGTCCTGTGACTTGGGATGTTAGTAATCTCTGCAGGACCATTGCCTCTGTCCATGAATTGTGATGATGGTCCAGAGTGGTCCCTTGCAGGCTTTTCACCTTATGTCATTTGTATAACATACAGAGTATGCATTTAATCAGCTGTGTATAAGGGCGGTTTCTAGGCCACAGCAAGTTATTGGTCGTTAGACTTGGAGGACGTCAAAAGCTGTAGGAGCATTTTCAAAGGCTGTGAGGTCAGTGCCCTGAATCTCTAAGTTATGAAGGGAATAACCTGCATAATGAGCCAATACTGAAAATAAGACTGTGAAAGCAAGGGAGATAGCTCAATATAATAAGTGCTTGCCTGGCAAGCACAAGGTCCTGAGTTCAATCTCTCGTACCACAAAAAAGAAAGGAAGACAGAGAGAGAGAGAGAGGGATGGAGGGAAGGAGGAAGGAAGGGAGAGAGAGAGAGAGAAAGAGAGAGAGACAGAAAATAAGACTGCGAGAAAATATATCCCAAGAAAACTAAACAGAAAGGAGACAGTATAGCCATATTTAAAGAAGACAAAATCTTAAGAGGAAAACCAATTAAAGCAGGTAAATATGCAAGACAAAACACTGACAGGGGCAGAGGAAGCAGGGAAGAAGCCAAGCATGAGCGCACCCAGCCCAGGCAGTTCAAGGAATTTTCTCGCAAGAGGTGCTGGGGCTCCAAGGAAGAAGGTGGCCTGACAAGGGCCCTCTGCAGGGCCCAGGTACTACGCTTCCTGCTCTCCTGGCCAAATAAGGGGTTGGCACAGTCTCCAGCTGTGCTGCATTTCTGGATCCCCCTTTGTTCACAGTCTATGGGTCTATTTATTCACTGAATATGTATGGAGCAAACTCCTGTAGCCAGACACAGTTACAGCAGGGGGCAAAAGGAAATAATAGACGTATCGTGTGTGTGTGTGTGTGTGTGTGTGTGTGTGTGTGTGTGTGTGTGTGT
>PVKA01027052.1:0-30885 GCA_004027165.1 Ctenomys sociabilis
GTCATCTCTATGCGAAGTTCATTGATATTTTTAATTTAATATTAGGACTGCAGATTATCCCCAACCAGCCTTAGTCCAGGGTATGGCTCTGTCCGGGTGCAGTATGCAGGTATGCAGTCATGTGGCTCCTTGCTTTCTAGCAGTGGAAAAAAAAGATGTCTCTAATTACTGGCTTCAATAAACACGAATCCAGACTGCTTACAGTTTTGGTGACTTTATTTTTTGATAAACCATCCCACTAAAGATCCGTTGTCTGCTTATACAAGGTATCTGGTCATGTAGTTACAATTGAGTTCTCTTGAAATTAACAAAACTTCTGATAATAGGAAAAGCATTTTAAATCCAGACATTGAAGATTAAGAAAGTTAGAGCAGTGTGTAGAATGCAACAGAGTTTGGGAGTTGTCCAGCATGTTCTCTGGCCTCTTGAATGAATATTTCATTATGTGAATTAAGCTAAGTGATTTTCCCTCAGCTTATTTAGATTGAAGGGTTAAAGAGAAAATTCAGAGCAACTAATATATACTGTATAATGCTTTTCATTTACTTAAAATGGGGCATAGTAAAATCTGTTCAAGAAAAGTAGAAGATTGCATTTCTTTTGCATTCAAATTTTCTTGTTTTAATGTGAAAAATTGCAACACTTGAAAAATTGAAAAGGAATATATTGAACATCTCTATTTCATATTCACTTAGTTAAGGTAATGTGTTTTGGCTCTCAAGCAATTTGTCATGGTTTGGGGATTATTTCACTTGGTGAAACTAACAGTAATGTAAAGCAAATAATTATATTAGAGATTATTATGTATCAGTCACTCTTTTAGATGTTTCATGCAAATTGATTTATATTCACAATTCTGAGGGAAGGATTGCTTTCTTCATCTTAGTTTCCAGACAGGCAGAGAAAGACAAGGTACAAGCTAAGTAGCTACTAAGGTCAAAGTCTGGATTTTAGCCTCAGAAGTCTAGTTGAGTCTGGGATTATTGCTGTACTCTACTGGCACTTGTGTTTACACAGAGCAATTGGCAAAGGCACTAATTGAAAGTACTCTTTTATCTGTGGTTCTCCACAGCTATGTGCCACTGTTCTACTGTCATTGATGCACAGTCCACTCTTGTTAGTCAGGCTGGACAAAAATAGTGAGTGGAGACTGTATCCTGTACACCTGTATAAAAGGGATGGGAGTTGTAGTCATAGTATCTTGGACAGAAGGGCAGGTTGAGATGCCTGCCACTGTATGTAGAAAAGTCATATTAGGCACAAAGAGCTTTAGAGCTCATCTGTGGTAAGGGCCATGGGGGACCCCAAAACAGTTCTTTGCTAATGGGAATGTCCATAAGTGCATGTGAGCTGTCATTGGAGGGCTGGCCTGCTCCCTCACTGCTTAGAGGCCCTCACACACACACCCTTTACCCACTGAATTATCTGTCCTGGGAGGACACAAGCTCAAATGGGTTCCAGTCAATAGTCCTACTACATTATTTCATTACTTTTAAGTCAAACAGGCACAATTTAAATAAATTGAGCAACAAATAAGCCAAATTCAGATGCTTCATTCTTGGGCCTCCTTTCCCAACTGTAAAATGGCAATGAAATTTCGTTCAAGACATGAATGTTAGAGGGTAGATGGTAGGTGTATTGTGTTCCTAAACACTGATTAACAATTTTATTTTAAATATTTCATCTCTAAGGAATAGAGGCTAGAGGGATGTATGGTATGTTGTCACCATTCACCATGACGTTTCCTGGTATAGTTCCTTCAGGATGCCACAACTGAAGTCTGGATTCTGGAAATAGGACATGGTATTTGGTATTTCTTTCCTTATCCTGCAGACAGTTCACAGGATGCAGGTGCTGTCTTGACGCTCTCTGACTACTTGAGGCACCCAGGATGTTTCCTTACTAGGGCACAGAAGACAGCCCAGCAGCAGTGGGACTGCAAAAAGAAGCCAAAACTCCCACCAAGATGAACGATGCACCCTGCTGGCAGAGCTTCCAGTGTCTGAGCGCTGATTTTTTTTTTTTTTTTTTTTTTTTTTTTCTGAGCCCTGATGAATCTCAGGGAAGAAAGAAGTGTGTGATGAGGCAGGTTTGCCAAGGCCAGGAAAGACGGGATGGAAATACAGAGCACTGGGCCCAGGGCTGTTTGGAGGGCAAGAAGTACTGGTAGAGTGCTTGCCTAGCATGTACATGCCCCTGGAATTGATCCTTAGTGTTGAAAAAAAAATTTTTAAAGGAAATACCTGTGTGAGTAGAGCTATATTTTTTTGTGGTACTGTTAACATTTTACTTTGCATTCCATCTTGGTTGTTGTCATGACTGAACTCAAGATAAATGGCAACAACAGTGAGGTGCTTTGGTATGTTTTTCTCTGACATTTTAACATATTTTTGCACAGCGCTGAATTAACATTCTTAAGTGATTATCAGTTTTCTCCTTTCCCATTGCCCGCCCATCCCAGTCACCCCATCATCGTCTTTAAAGAACTAAAATTCTACTAGAAAAGGCCAACACAATGTGAAGCATTTAACTTTTTGTTTGGGGAAGAATTCAGTATAAAACTTGGGGAAGAATTCAGTATAAAATTATGTTCCTTTTTATTAAAAAGAGTTGGGGGCCCTTGGTACCTCAGCTTATGTCATGTTACCTCTGTCCTTAATATTTAGAGTATTTAGCATTATTTACAATGCATCTGTTTTTGACAGATGCTCCTTGAATCATCACCAAACCCTCAGTACTCCACTTCTTCAGATGGTTCTCCCTACAATTAAAAGCCTAAGAATTTGACACTCAGCTATTCTGGCATTAAAAAAAAAACTTGTTTACATCCAGGGCTATCAGCTCAGAACCTGGAGTCTGGTAGACTTGGGTTGTATAATGGTGGAAAGGTGCCTTAGCTTCTCTGGATGTCCTTTACCTCTTCTGAAGTGGCAAGAAGAATCTCACCTATTCCCACGGAGTCTGATTGCTCTGGCTGAGATATGTGTTAGCATATTGCCTCAAATGCAGACAGTGTCCAGAAATAGAACCAGCCCTGAACTAATTTTGTGATGGATGAACCATAGTTCATGAATGGGCCTTAGGAATCACTGCCTTAGAAATGTGGAAGTTGGGCCACAGAGGAAACTTAATGCTGATGTCACACAGTAAAGGGCAGAGCAGGGTATTAGAATCCCTGTGTCACTGCTATTGCTGCCTTCCTCTCCTGCACTTTTCTCCAGGCCAGGCAGTGTTAAGCATTAGGTCTTAAATCTGAAGAAGTAAACTGCTAGTTTATGCAAGAGAGCTATTTTAGAGCAGACCAGCTCCCAGCACACCATAAATTCCATCACCTGGGCAACCGCCTGCTTTCTGGGGCCAGGCACTTCTCTACCATCTGCGTGTGGGCATTCAGATATGTGGTTGAGAAGTACAGCTTCCTGGAGCCGCTTCACCGCCTGTTCAGGGCAGCAGTAGCTACCTTCCAAGGAGCTGTGGGGATGCTGAAGATGTTAGGAATGTGGACAGGGAAAAAGGTGGGCCCTGCCCTTCCTGGGCTGATCCTGTGCTGGAAAAGTTGTGGTATCTCAACACCACCCTCCATTCCGAGGTCAGGACCTCTGTCGGGTTACTCTTCCCCCAACAATTTGGGGTAGATTCCAGGTCTGTATATAAAATTCCCAGGCATGTGGAGAGGGCATCTATGCAGAGATATGGTGACAGTGGGAAGGTGTCTACATACAGGGCATTGGTTTCTCCCTGTGGAGAGAAAAAAAATTAGAATCAAATCCTTAGTGTTAGATTGGAGCCAGAGGTGTGAGTGAACTCATGGCTTCTAGTATATACACACATGTAAAAACAATTAGCATGTGCATACATGTATAGGATTATTTACATACACATACACCTTTGCTCTTTTATACTGAGATGGCCCAGGCGCAGCTTGGACCCAGTAGCAATGAGGATACCTTGTGCTGAGATCTTGGCTCATACCATTCTCCAATAAACTAAATTGGGGGTGGGAGTGTCACCCAGTGATCTCATGCACGTCTAGATATAGGAGGCACTGGCTCAATATCCAGCACCTCAAAAAATAAATTGGGGCTTTTAGGAGAAATGATGAGTACCAGGCCTTGGAAAGGGCAAGTTTATGAGTCTAAAATATCTGTCAGAAAATAAGCAAGGGCTCAGAGAGCAATAGAAACATGAGAAAGTCAAAAACCTATTGACCAACTTAGGGACAGTCTGACCATTAAAGTTTAATAATGAGACATAAACCAGTGGGGTGGGGAGAGGAGGGCCTACTGGTATTAGTAAGTAAACTGAAAGCTCCACTTGAAACAATGTTTAGTACTAATCAAAACTAAGAAATTTCAAATCATGTAATTTGGAGTGTGCCTGTAATCAAACCTATTTAAGGAGGCTGTGGCAGGAGAATTGCAAGTTCAAGGCCAGGCTAGGCAGCATAGTGAGACCTCAAACTTCAGTTACATGATGTAGTCAATACATTAGAATTCATTACAACCAGGATTTATTTTGGTGTTCACATTATTCTAGGATTAATCATTAGGGGAGGTCTTACAGCCATGGTCTAATCAGCTGCAAAGTGAATGAGACACAACACGTGCCTCCTGAGAGGCTGATACACTGATCACATCACTTCTGAGGTATTTCTGCCAAAGATGTATAATCAAAATCTATTTCTGAAGAGACATCAGACAAACCCAAATTGAAGGAAATCCTACAAAATAACTCTTGTTTACCAAAATCTTTGCAATAGGTTTTAAAAAAATATTTAATAACCTTACTACACGGCTCGGACTCAGTGATCCTACTGTCTCAGCCTCCCCAGTGCTGGCATTACAGGAGTGTGCCACCATGCCCAGTCTCAGTGGCCAGCGTGGTACTCCCAGTCAGGGCTGACACATGATATCAAATCCAGTACCTTGTGCTTGCCAGGCAGATACTTAGAACCTTAGACTGCTGAGCTTTCTCCCCAGCCCTAGAAGTCTTTTATTACATCATTACAATGTCACAAATTAATTTCCTAATCCAGAAGCTTGTATCTTTAATTGGATAACTTATACTTGGTCAACGGCTGAACTGTTTCCTTTTAAGAAACAGAGATACCATCCAAAAATGTTCTAATATTCTTGTGTTTAACTGATGTGGCTTGCTGAATCAAAGCAGCTTAATTTGAAACAAGTTCAGTATCATTTCTTTCAAGTACTATTTCATCTTTCTGGGCTACAGATACTAAACAAGCAATACCTGCACTCATCTGAACTCAGTGGATAATTTTCCCCCAAGAAATTACAGGTTTTGACAAGAGAAACATTTTCCTGAATAACCACTGCAGGGGAGGTAAGCATATACAGACCTCATCTCATAATGAAAGCCCCTTGGTCATGTTCTGTACATGACTACAGATTGAGTGAACAGTAGCCAGTTTCTGTTTCCCCACCATTTGTCAACCCAGAGCCACTTCTTTTTTCTTTCCAAAGAAGTTAGTTCTACCTTGATGTGGTTGAAGGTCCTCTGCAGGGCTCCTGTGGGGCCCCTCACAATAACTGTGCATCCCTTCAGGAGAACTTACCATTGTCTGCATGGCTCACAGTCTCATCACTGAGAATGATGTTCATTCTAGCAGGAGATGTGGCAGAAATGAAGCGTACTCTGTCATGTTCTGTTGTCTTCCTATCTGCCATCTTCTAGAGGTTTAAGGCCATGAAAATCAAGGAGGGCCTGAGGAACTTTCTGGTATGAAGAAGACTAGAGACATGACATAGAAGGGGAACACCAGACTCTTGGTGACTCCATTTTTGCTACAAAGACATAAGGGTGTTTGGGAAGACTTGAATGAGAGCTGAGGTTTAGATGGATAGCCATACTGTATCACCAGTATTTCCTGATTTTGATATGTAAGTGGTAAAGAAGGAAAATGCCTAGTTGTAGAAAATATGTTCTACCCTAAAGTATTTGAGGGTCATCAGGTAGGTTGGTAACTTACTCTAATGAATTCAGAGGAAAAGTTCCTGGTTCTATACTTCTTGTGTTTTTGAGATTGTTTCCAAGTATAGTTAATTAAAACACCATCATTCAAGTCTTCCCATATACATGATCTGACAGTCCAGCCTTCTACAATAGCCTATCCAGTCTCTCCAGCCACACTTTAGAATGTTTATTACTTTCACTACTCCTCCAGTCTTGTTCTTCCAGACCCTCTCTTTGTTGTATCACACCACATGTTCCTGCTTGCCCTGACCACATACCTAATGTCTGTCTGTCTGGGTCTGGCTTCTGAACCCTTGGGGCATTCCTGGCTGTTCCAGTGTTTCTCCAATGGATTTGAGGCCCCTAAACAGCCATCTGAGGGTCTCTGAGGCCATTTTCCTTTCAAAAGGCCTCTATACATTATTTAAGGCAGTCTTTACTACCCATTTGACATGGGAAAGATGAGACTAAATAATTCATCTGTACTTTCTATTTTTGCCCAAATCTGATCATATCAATCTCCTGCTTAGCAGTGATGGCAAATCTATGGCACACATTCCACAGCAGACATGCAGAGTCTTCTCTGGGCACACAAGCCAAGTCACTGCAGTCCAGGAACATTGGATAATAGTTGTTTTTTCTAATCTAAAATTTCAGTAATTCAGGTTTAGTTGCAGTGTTGGTACTGTGCAATAAGTATGTGGCTTTTGGATTGCAGTTTGGGCACTTCTTTTCTTTTTTTTTTTTTTTATTTGTCTTTTTTGAGACAGGGCTTCACTATGCAGTTCAGGCTGGCCTTAAGCTCACTTTGTAGCTCAGGCTAGTCTCAAAATCACAACAATTCTCCTGCCTCAGCCTCCTGAGTGCTGGGATTACAGGCCTGCGCCACCACGCCCAGCTCTCATTTTCTAAAAAGTTTGTCATCAGTGTTATAGATGTGATTCCAGTGACCTCTCTGATCAAAGAACTTTGTTAGTTATCATTAGAATGAGATGCCTGAGGTGACTAACTTAAAAGAAAAAAGCTTTATTTAGCTTATAGTTCTAGAGGTTCCAGTCCAAGATTAAGTGGACCTATTCACTGCTTTGGGCCTCTGTTAGATGGGGTGGGGGGGGCATTGGCTGGGAGTTCATAGTAGATCAGACTGCTCCCTTCATGTCCAGAATGCAAAAGAATAAGATGGAGTTAGGGCCCCCAAGTCCCCCTTTGGGGATAATGACCTAAGACCTGCAGGTTCCACCTCAGAGGTTCCAGCATCTCCCAAGAGCAGTCTGGGGACCAAGTTTTTAATGCAAAGGATCATGTTCCTGCCCATCTTTCCCTGCTTTTCACATATCTTATAGCCCCTCCCTGCATCTACCCAAGAACTCAGACATCTCCTTTCAAAACCCTCCAGACTGTGGCATCAAGGCCTAAGCTGAAGCAGTCTCTTTCTAGTATGCCTTGCCCTGCCTTGTGTGTTCAGAATCACACCAGTAAGTGAACATTTGCTGAGTGCTGGTTTTGTCCTAAGACACTGCTAAACCCTTTACAATTTTCAGATGAGGGAACTGAGACCTAGAGAGGTTAATGTGTTAAGGTTGTGCAGCCACTGAGTACAGTCCTGTGTTCCACAGATGGTTCCTCCTCACTTATGGCCCAGAGAGACATAAGGTTGTATATATGGCCTAGTGCCTAGCATGGGGGCAGGGTGCCAGCAGGTGCTTGGGTGTGTACATTGCCTCCGATGGACTGCGGTCCTGGAGGTAAGTGGAGGCACTTCCCACATTGCCCTGCAGCTACACTTCCATGTTCTTCCCCAAGAACCCCCTCCCCTCCCTCTGCTGTAGAAGAGGAGCAGGAGGGCAGCCAGGGCCAGGCTTAGCAGCTCCTGAGCAGGCAAAGCCTCCCTTAAGTTGGCAATACCAGAGTTGGTAGGCACAGGGACAGAGAGCTGGGGTCTCACACAGATTGGTGGCTACAGTAAGGGGCACAGAGCAGATTGGCTCACATTGTCCTTAGTCATAGGAGCTGAAGGAATGTCAAACTGGAAAATCCCAATGAGCACTATTTTTAGAGACGACTTGGAAAGCATTTTTCCGGCTGAAGGGACAAGTTTTTGCAGAAGCAGCAGTTAACACTAACCCCTCAACCACTCTTGCCTGGAACTGGCCCAATCCCAGGCCCTTCCCCCCAGGGCATGTGGGAAGAGTCTGGCACTGCCACAGAGGAGAGGGGCAGGAACATGGGCTCCCTTCAAACACCAAGTGGGGGTTTTGTTTATTTTTACATCTTTGAATCTAGTCCTTCAGTCATGTGGCTATTATAAGAGTATTCTTTCAAAGGCTTTTTGGAAGTAGAATCATTTTAAGCCAAGTTGGTAGTCTTGAAACATTAAATATAAACATTCCTTTTACATTTGACACATACTTAAAGTTGATTATTATTTATAAACTTAGAATTCTTGTTTGTTTTTTTTTTTAAATCTTCAATTTAAAATATGATGATGAAACTGAAAGGAAACCTGGGACCTAACCTTGCAGGCCTCGTGGGCTGTGTTACAACCATCATCATATTTTTTGTTGCTGTTTATTGAGTACCAGAGATTGCATTTAGGACCTTCACATGAGCTAATCTCTAGTCCTTCTTTCATTTTTCATTTTGAGAGAGGCTTTCACTAAATTGCCCCAGTTAAGTTTGCTTGAACTCCTCCCACCTCAGCCTCGCAGAGTGCTGGAATTTTAGGCAAGTACCACCATGGTCGGCTCCTGTGTTTCTGTTTGAGGTAGAAGTTCTCTCAGAGCTCTTACTGATTACTGAGTTTACTAAAAGTATTATCCTAGGTAAGTTACAGGAAAACACTCCCAACATTTGTGAGGGCAGGACTGGGTAAAAAATGAGTGGGAACCCTTTTTTCAGCATGATGAAGGGATAGCCCCAGAGGCAGAACACACAGGGACCACAATCTGAGGGCATTTGATCCCAGTTCCCTTGGAAGTCAGAATCTAAGCTTGAATGTTTAGCATAGGAGCTGTCTAGGAGCCCCTATCAGGAGAATCTGTGTGAGTGGAAAAGGGCTAAGGTGAGGGTGTCCTGGGTTTGGAAATGATGCCCTGGAGGAAACCAAGTCTAGGGCTAGGTGAAAGGATGAGGGCCTTGGGAAGAGACCAAACAATCTGGGTAAAGGAAAGCATCTGTGTGTAAGGCTGCTGCAGCCAGGCTTGGGCTGAAGAGCTGACAAGGCACTGAGCACCTATGAGTGTAGAAAAAAGGGTCAATAACGAGCCTGTCAGTGCTCAGGCACTTCTGGGACTGAGAAAGACTGTCATAAGCACCTTCTGAGGCCCAAACATGTCTTCTCAACATGTCATCTGGCTGCTCTGAGAAGCTCTTCCAGGACACAGTCAGGGTCTGAGATAGAAGCCTGCATTCTGACAGGTTTCCTCTGGCAGTGATGCATAAAGTAGCATCTGGCTTCTTCGTCAGTCTCTTCTGAGTCTGGTTGCCCTGAGCCACCCTTGAACATGTGGACCAGACTCTGCAACGGAGACCTGTCCAAGGCCCTCCCTACTTCTCTATCAATTCCTGTCTTCATTTTGTGTTTAGCACTTGCAGAAACCCAGGAGCACAGCTATTTCCAGGGCCTCATGATGTATCACAATTTATCACTGAGGAAGGGACCATAATGCCAAGATTGTCTACTATTTAAGGATCCATGTGGGATTCCCAGCAACACCCTCTGGAAATCTGCGAACTTCTGATAAAAACTAGAAGAGAGGATTTTGAATGTGTTTCTGGAACTAAAAATAAGCTTAGGCGAGTGTCCAGGAACAAAGAACAGTTAGTAAGTACTGGAGGGGCCTCCACTCTGGCTTCTGCTCCTTCTAGCCCCTGCACTGATGCCAGAGAGAGCAGCCTGCAAGCTGACTTTACTTCCTGCAGCGACACTCAAGCTGAACACCTTGCTGTTGGGATCCCACTTTGTAACACAGCCCACGAGGCCTGCAAGGTTAGGTCCCAGGTTTCCTTTCAGTTTCAGATCTTACCCATCATTCCTTCTTTCCTTGATTTCTGCACACGAGGCCTGTCTTAGTTTTCTTGTTGCTGGGTTAAAATACTAGACACCTAAAGTTAAAGGAGGAAAGGTTTATTCATTTAGCTCACAGTTAGGAGAGGTTTCAGCCCATAATTGGCTGGCTCCAAGGCAGGGTGGCATGGCAGAGGGACTGGCAGAGGAGAAACAGTCTGTAGCAGGCAGGGAGGTAAGAGCACACTCACCCCCTTTCACATCCCTGCTGGCAGACTTTGCCTGCCCTGTTCACTACACTCTTGAGACCTTTTTTTTAGAATTACTTTTAAAGCCTATGTTGTGGCACATAATTCGGAAGTTGAGGCAGGAGGGTTGAGAGTTTGAGGCCAGCCAGTGAGACTGTCTCAAAAAACCAAAACAACACAAATTTTAGCTTCTATTTTTGTCAGAGTTATTTGTGAAACTAGTTAAGAAATTCAAATAGTTCTAACAAACCCATCATGCTCATCACATTTCTGCCAGTCCAGAGGCAACCACTTTCTTTTCTTCAGTCAGATTTTATTGGTACATTTTAGATATACACATTTTAGATATATACATTTAGGTATCATATTCATAATTTGTACCTATATATGATATAACTTAGGTTTTTTTCCCATTTCCCTACCCTCCCTTCAACCTCTCCTTCCCTATTTATAAAAGTGTTTGTTTCCATAACACTTCTAAACTCTTAATTACTGAATATCTTTGTATTTATACTTTTTTTCTTTTGTATTTTAGGGAAGAGTCTATAGGACGTTCAGGGTCTCACTACTAGATTAGAGTCATAGTGACCCACCTGTTTACAGGCTCCCAAGAGCTGGGATTACAGGAATGTGCCACCATGCCCAGTCTCAATTGCCATCTCAGCATGCCCTGGGGGCCGAACAAACACAGCAGGCCAGGGGATTGAACCCCTGGCCCCTTCGCCTACTTGCAGGCACTTTAATCTGCTGAGCTATTTGGTCTGTCCTACATATTTATTTTGATACAGGGTCTAACTATAGTCTAGGCAGATGTGTACCACATCCAGTTGTATTTATATTTTTAATTAACATGCATCAATTGCTGCCTCTGGATTTTTCTGTTTTAAGCAGCCAACCCCACCCCCAGGAGGAGGGTGAGTGTTCGGGTCTCTAGCTAGGCCTCTTTTCCTCCATATCACACACCCATTCCTCTGGTCCTCCTCTCCTTTCCTCCAAATATAGGTAGGTGCTTTGGGTTAGATCAGCATTTATGGTTTACATTATTGTAAATGTATACATGGTAACAATTGAGCCATGGGGTGGGCCATGCTTTCCCTTTTGTATACCATTTTATTTTCCTAGAAGTCAATAAACATGAATATTTGCTTAGTTTTTAAAGGATTCACCACTAATCTATTTCAAAATTGTCCCAAAACTATTTTTTTTTTCAGAACCGGGGATTGAACTCAGGCCCTTGCACTTGCCAGGGTAGCGCTTATTCTACTGAGCCATTTCCCCAGCCCCTGATCTTTATTTTCTGTGTTCCAATATATATTTTTTTCCCAGTGCTGGGGATGGTACCTCAGGCCTCACACATGGTAGGACCTTCCTTCTTTTTTTTCTTTTCTTCTTCCCTCCTTTCCCTTTCTCTACCTTCTTTTCCTGTATTTTTCCTTTTCTTTCCTGTCTTTCATTCTCTCTCCTTCCAACCTTCCCTTTTCCTCTCTGTTCTCCCCATGGGTGTTTTTCCATGTTTTTGTTGCAACAACTTCTCATTACGTGCCCCACGCTGGCCTTAACTCCTGAGCTCAAGCAATCTCTTGCCTCAGCTTCCTAAGTAGCTGGGACTACAGTCACCTACCTATCAAGTACATTCTCGATTTTGTCATGAGGAAGTCTCTCTAAAGCCCCTGGCCTTTCATTCTGGGGTGGAAGACTCCTAACACTGTGGCACCAGGGGCTCTGCCACATTCACCCTCAGTTGCTTATATGCTGCAACACCTCTTTCCTGCATCCCATGCCCTCTACTTCCTTAGCTTAAATCTTCTATTTAATGGTGTCCTCCAACAGCTTCCTGAGACACACAGGGTGTCTTTATACAGCCAAGATTCTTTTATCAATCTTCACACCTAACTGATACTCAGCTGGAACAAGGCTCCTTGGTGGGAGTCATTTTCACCCAGGATGTGAAGTGTTTACTCCATTCTCTTTTTATCTTGCAAACTTTCCATAGGAAGTGTGGTGCCTTCTGATTTTTGAGTCTTTCTAATTAACTTGCTTTGTTCCTATTGGAGTCTTAAAGATCTTCACTCATTTTTTTATCTCTTGCTCCTTTGACTCTGTTTCCTGTGTGATTTTTAACTTTATGTTGAAATTTAAAATGTTTCATATTATTTGACAACCAAGATGATAGATGTTAATGTGTACATGAAATCTTACCCTTGTAACCATTTTTTTTGTCTTTTTTGAGACAGGGTCTCACTATGGAGTTCAGGCTGGCCTTAAACTCACTTTGTAGCTCAGGCTGGTCTCGAACTCACAACAATCCTCCTGCCTCAGCCTCCCGAATGCTGGGATTACAGGCATGCGCCACCACGTCCGGCTTCCTTGTAACCATTTTTAGTGTACAGATCAGTGACATTAAGTACACACACACACAGTGTTGTGCTAACACTGCTGGTATCCAGTTCCAGAACATTTTCATCACCCAAATGGAAGTCCCATACCTATAAGTGGTTGCTCCCCATTATCTCTTCCTTAACTCCCAACAAACATTAATCTGCCTTTTCTATGAATTTGGCTATTCTGAATATTTCATATAAATGAGGTAGTACCACACGTGGGCTTCTGTGTGGGGCCTCATTCATTAGTGTTTTTGAGACACATCTGTGCTTTGCAAATATTAGTATTTTGTTCCTGTTTATAGGTGAATAATCCACTGTGTGGACACATCACATTTTATCTGCTCATCATTTAATGAACTGTTTCTATCTTTTTGGCTAGTGCAGATAGTGCTGGTATGAACTTTTGTGTACATGCTTTTTTTTTTTTTTTTTTTTTTTTTGAGATAGGGTCTCACTATGCAATTCAGGGTGGCCTTGTACTCAGTTTTGTAGCCCCCAGGCTGATCTCGAAGTCAGAGAGATCATCCTGTCTCAACCTCCCCAGTGCTGGGATTACAGATGTGTGCCACCATGCCTGGTTCTGGACATATAGTGGGCACCTGGGGATCCTGGACCAACACAGCAGGATCTGGGCCTGAGACCATGTGACATGTACTTGCCATGTAGGTGATTATGCCTCTTAGGTATCTCCCTGGCTTTTATTAGAGCACCTATGTCAATTCTTTGGAACACATACCTAGAATTGCCAGACCCTATGCTAATTCTGTGTGGCTGTTTAAAAACTGCCACAGTGTTTAGCCTAGAGGCCTCACCATTTTTCCTTCCT
Organism: Ctenomys sociabilis; assembly: GCA_004027165.1. NCBI lineage: Eukaryota > Metazoa > Chordata > Mammalia > Rodentia > Ctenomyidae > Ctenomys > Ctenomys sociabilis. The sequence continues at coordinate 13,438 of PVKA01027052.1, forward strand.
ACCAGCAACATGCAGGTTTCAGTTTGTCCACATCTTCAACAATACTTACAATTTTCTGATTTCTTTAGAGCTATGTTAGTAGATGGGAAGTGGTTTTGATTTGCATTTCCCTAATAGCTAATAACACTGAACATTTTTTCATGCACCTATCTAAGAATTGTATTTTTTCTGAATATTCTCTTTTGGCAGTGTCACCCTAAATTTTTCTTTTGGGTTAGATGAAATTGTAACAGAAATCCTCCCACTCCTGCAAGTATATTTCAGTTTGTTAGCTGACAGGGTAAGTTCCTTTTCTTGTTCTGGTTGTTTCTGGTTTCTTAAAAATAGCTGGTCACTATGATGCACACTGTATAAACCAATCTAACTGACTAGCCATTCTGCCACTATGCTTCCTGCTTGTTTGTCCAATACAAGCCCTAGACTACCAGAGATTTGGGCCTGATATTCTGGGAATGATTCTGATCAGTGCTTGCTGAGGTAAATAAATCTGCCTCCAAATCCTGGGTGTCAGTTTGGCGTTTGTGCTTGCTGCTGCAGAGTCACTATGACTGAATACTCACTTAAGACTAAGCAAGATGGCTGGATGAGAATTCCTGGGCTTCAGCGATCCTTGTTCCTCAGCCTCCTGAGTGCTAGGACTACAGGCATGTGGATCACGCTGGGCTTATTCTAAAATTCTGTAGTTATGCATATTTTCTTGTTTTCACTGAAAATACTGAAATATATACATGTATATATGTTTAAAATGTATGTATATATATGTGTGTGTATATATAAACACAGGCACAAACATATGTATGTGTGTATAAAACATTTAACGATACATCTTATTTCTTCTCAGCAGCTTTTTCTTCTAAGTGTTGACTTCTGCCTATTATAGGCTTTCCTCAAATGTTTGCTGCCATTTATATTTCAAAAAAGGATCCTATTTTGGATTCATGCATCAGTTTATGGTGAATCCAGATTACTGATTACTGTCTTGAATCCTTTGAAAATAGGCACTGGGACATCGGAAGCTTCGGTACACGACCAGTATTAGTTGCATCCATCATTGAAAATACATATGGAAGATATGCTAGAAATGCCAGGCAAACATCCCTTTGGACCACAGGACATAAGAAAGACAAACATTAAACAATAAAATTATGAAATTGATCACCAGGATTGGGAGTCTGGGAAAAGAGCTTGAGCAAGTAGCTTGGCCTGTTTGGATTTGTTGCCTTACTTTTTATTCTATGCATAAAGTATTTCAGTAAAAGAAGACATAGCCTCTGGTAAAAAACAAATATGATAGTGTTTTTTGTATATTCTCATTCTGTATCTCATCACAGTGCCAGCCAGATAAACACAGTATATTCTGAAGGGATACAAATTCCTAACTACTGTATTTGTTACTAAAAGTGGTTCTACAAATGCTACTGAAAAATCTGGAAATTCCTAACATCGATTCCTAACATCCTGAGCATTAATAATAAAGTTTAAAAATACTTTTATAAAGCAAACAAGGGCTAGCCAAATAGCCCAGAAGATTAAAGCACCTGCTTAGGCAGACACAAGGGACTGGAAGTTTGATCCCCAAGCCTGCAGTGCCTGCCCTGCTCCCAGGGCGCACTGAGATGGCAATTGAGACTGGGCGTGGTGGTGCAAACCTGTAATCCCAGCACTTGGAAGGCTGTAACTGGGAGGATCACTACACAGTGAAACCCTGTAACCCTGTCCTAAATCCAAAACAACAACAACAACAAACAAACAAAATAGGGCCCTAAAAAGCTTATGGGGGCAATGAGATAGCTCAGCAGACTAAGCACCTGCTTAGATAAGTGCAGGGACTAGGGTTCAATCCCAGGCACCACATGCTATAGCAGCCCCACCTTTGGGCACACTGAACCAGCCACCAAATCTGGGCGTGGTGGTGCATACCTATAATCCCAGTGCTGGGGAAGCTGAAAACAGGAGGATCACTACAAGTCCAAGCTGCTTAGTGAAACCCTGTAAGAATACACGCATACTTTTTGGAGCCTGGCATGGTGGTGCGCCATGAGCACTCTGGGAGGCTGAGGTAGGAGAATAGCAAGTTTGAGTGCAGTTTGAGAAATTTAGCAGCTTAGAGACCCTGTCTCAAAAATTAAAAAAAAAAAAAAAAAAAAGACTAGGGATTAGCTCAGTGCAAAGGCACTGGTTCAGTACTAGGAATGCAGGGAACTTATTGGCAGATCTGGCCAACTCAGGGTTGGGTAACTTGGCAGGTTACTCTTTAGGAACTTCCTTTAGGCCTTTCCTCCTAACTACTGAGGCCCTCCAGAGAGGGTTGGAGGTTTTGGCTTCCATGATCTTAAGAAACAATCCCTCAGGCCTTAACACTCAATATGCAGACTTTCCCTTCATCCACTTTTTTTTTTTTTTTTTTAGTAAGGCATTCTTGCCCTCGACTGCCTAGAGACCCTTGGCTGAGACCTTTACTTTTATTTAGAGAATACAATTCTTGGAGTATGGGACCAGAAGGGAATCCAGAAACCCAATTTCTTCCTTAAAAAAATAAATCAGCGGGACTTGTGACATACACCTGTAACCCAAGAATCAAGTTAGAGCCTACCTGGAGTAACTTAGCAAGATTCTGGCTCAAAATTTTCCAAAACTTTTAAAAAGGATCAGGCAAAAAAAAAAAAAAAAAAAAAAAAAAAGGCCCAGTGTGAAAGCCCTTAATTCAATCCCCAGTGTGGCCAAAAATAAAAAAAAAAAGTTTTAATCCATTTTCTTGGTTTTGTATTCCTGCCATCACCCATCATTGATGTCCTTGGTGCTGCCCAATCCTGAGTCTTTTGTTCTGAGATCCACTGTAATCTGGTTTGCATTTCAGCCTTTGCACAGCCAGTTCAGATTTAGCTTTCTTGGATCTGCTACATTATCACTTGCACGTTTGCTTTCCCACTTCCAATATTTTGTTGTCATTATCTCCTTTCCCATTCTTTGTTTCTGGTTTTTATGCCTTTAAAAATATAAGTCCCTGTAGCTGTCGTATCACTGGGATTTTGAATGAGAGCAGAGGCCAGACCCTACATGGAGCCATTCAGTCAGTTCCTGTAACTGGTAGCACCCTCAGTAGCCTGTTGCCTAATACACATTACTGTAACTATGGAATACTTATTTGTCAATAAAGCAATTAAAATTGCTTAAAAAATTGCTGTCCTCCCATCTTTGAAAACAGATGAAACCTTCACTCTGCCTGCCAATTAGTTGTGTGACTTTGCACAAGTCACTTCTGCTTTGGAGCTATCCCCTCTTCTGTAAAACAGCAATCATATACCACTTCAAGTGCCCCACTCCGTGCCTACAGCACGGGAAGCTCTAGGTATTTGTGGTGTGCAAGGGTTCAGTATCAGAGTGACAGTTCTTAGAAAGCCTTTTAATTTAAGCTTAAAATTAGCCTTCACACTTGAATTGCAAATTGGTCCCTAATTAATGCCTTCGGGGCGAAATCTCCGTTTAACCTGGCTTGATGCCCCAGAGGAAACAATACCTTTCAGTTGAGAGAAGAAATTAGTGTTAGTCACTAAGGACCTACTCGGACAGGGTTTTAGCCCTTACCCCCACAAGTCTATGTGGGTGGTGTTGTAGACCTTTCTGGCCCTGTACCACTCACCTCTGCCTGATGCAGCAGTAGCTTGTTGCAGGGTGATGGGAACCCATATACAGGCCAACCCTGGGGCACTCACTATGCCCCTGTCCTTCTTGGGAAGTCCCCCAGCCTACCTGTACAGGTTCATACTATCCAGAAGAGCAACTGAGGCAGAGCCTGGGAAAGCAGCTCCATGCTCCCCGCGGCCCACTTTAATGCTCCCCTCAGCCTCCATTTCTCCCGTTCCCCTTTGCACCCTTTCTTGGTCCCCAGCCTTCGCGAGCTGGAACAGCCGCCTGAGCGAAGGGCCCCGCAGCGCGCGCGCAGGTAAGGGCGGGCGGGAGGCGGGGCCTAGGAGACGGCGCCCCGCCCCCGGCCCGCGGCGCCGCCCCGCCGCCTCCACCCGGCCGGGCTCCGAGCGCCCTCAGCGGCGGGCGCGGGGAGCTCGCTCCGCCCCTCCGGGACTGCGCGCCGCTCCCGCCTCCTTCCCTTTCCGCTGCTGAGGCGGCGGGACCCGAGCCCGAGCGCACCCAGCCACGGCCGCAGCGGGCGGCGGGCAGTCGGGGGCGGCGGCGATGCGGCGGCCCCGCTGAGCGCGCCCGCTCCTGGCGCCAGGGACCGGCTGCGCGAGGCTGCCGTGGCCGGGCGGCAGCATGCGGAGCGGCGAGGAGCTGGACGGCTTCGAGGGCGAGGCCTCGAGCACCTCCATGATCTCGGGCGCCAGCAGCCCGTACCAGCCCACCACCGAGCCGGTGAGCCAGCGCCGCGGGCTGGCCGGCCTGCGCTGCGACCCCGACTACCTGCGCGGCGCGCTCGGCCGCCTCAAGGTCGCCCAAGTGGTAGGTGCCGGGCGGGGCTCCAGGTGCAGCGGGCGGCCTAGCCACGCTTTCTCCCCGCGTCCCGCTCGCGCTGCGGAGCGCAGGCCTGGCTGGCCTCTGAGGCGTCCCCGCATCCGATTCCAGCTCCTCGTACCCTCCTCCCCCGTGGTCTCCACTCCTTGCACCCTCCTCTGGGGACTCTGCTCTCGGGCACCTGCCCCCTTCAGTCTGGCAGCCTCAGGTGTGTCTCTTAGCTGCACACCTGCCCTGGGGCCTACCTGCCCACGATTGCCTTGGTTACTGGGTTTGGTGGTGCGCGGAGGCGGTGCGCGGGGGCGGTGGTGTCAGGCAGTCCTCTCAGTACTACTGGGCTTTGCAACTTGTGGCACGTTTGGGGGACCCATGAACCTCCGGACGGACCTTGTTTGCCTCCAGAGACTGCGGACTGAAGCAGCGTTTCTTCCCTGGCACCTAGCAGGGTGGCGGCATATGGGTACCCTATAAATGTTCGTTGAGTTCCAGTTATACTGCAGAGGTTTAAGTCTTCCTTGCATCTCTGAGTCCTCTGCCCAGCACAGTGGCAGCCATTGCCCATTTGGTACGTAGGGTTAAATCACTGTGGGCGAACAGCTGGGGTGGGACTCGGAGAACTTTCTGTTAGATTTGTCCATAGTATAGTTCATTTCTTAAGATTCTTATTTCTTTAGCCCCAAGGTGTTCAGGGCAGCGACCTGTCAGCCCTGTTCCAGTTCTGTGGTTTTGTAACAGGCTTCCCGGCAGTTGCTTAGTTATTCTGGATACTACATGTTCCAGTTTAGAAGACCCTGTGTCTCTGCATAGCCCCTCTTACAGGTTTGCCTTCCCTGGAGGCCCAGCCTCAGAACTTTATAGATTTCTCAGCCAGTCAGAGAAGCCATTTGCATGGAGCTGAATATATGTGCATTTTATTTCTTGAAGCATCAGTTCTGTTGTGCTTACTTGATTGCAAGTGAAAAAAGTAAACATTCCTCGGGAATAATATGTGTGTACACTTTTCAATAAAGGTCCCAGTGTTACTAAATTGCAGATTCATATCGTTTTTATCTCAAGGATGGAAAGCTTGATTGTTGGAGGTAATTTTGAAGGGCTTTGAGGAAACGGGTCTCACAATGTAGTCCAGGCTGGCCACGAATTCCCAGTGATTCTCTTGCCCAGCCTCGTGAGTGCTGGGAATATAGGTGTGCACCACCACACCCAGCCTAGAATTTTAAACTGACTTTAATACAGTAAACTGGAATGTTCTCAGAGAAATATTGGTTCTGTAGTTAGGCAGTGCTGCTAGGAAAAAGAATGTAGGAGGAGGGAAGCGATATGCAATCACTTTTTAGAAGAGGCAGCTAGCCATGTTTTTGAGTATGTGAAAGATAGTCATAAATGAATAAGAAAAGGATAAGGGCTAGACTTGTGCTCAAAGAGTACAAGACTTGTCAAGTACTTCAGTTATTTTGTGGGCTTTTGAAAGTGGAATTAATTGATCAGTGGTGACCTCTTAATTTGCAACTTGAAGAATTTGGTAAAAGAATTGAGATTCCATAGTCTATGCAGAATGTTAATTATCAGCTCATTGCTGGGACTTTGTCATCTATGACCGGTGGAAGCCAGTAGGATTTATTTGCCTTTTGGGAGGCAGTGCTGTGTTGTAAAGAGCTTTACCTTTAATCTGGAAGAACTTCTGGACCCAGCCCTTAACATCGCTCCCAGCTCTGCCATTTATCTGACCTCTGAGCATTCAGAGGTTATGTGAATGGTCCAGTGAAAATTAGGGAGCCACTTTAAGAATTCATTTGTGGTCTTGATATACCTAGTTTTCAACCTTGGTTTAAAAAAAATAGGGTTTTGTTGGAGGTGGGGTAAGCCTTCCTGCCCCCATTCCAAGCAGTTTTACTCCAAACTGGGAAAGAAGTCAAGAAATAATTATGGAGATAGTTTTGAAATATTACAAAACTCAGAATCCTATCAGGATAGAAGAGCTGGGTTTGGGTGGGGGTGGCTCAGTGTTTGCATGAATTGAGGCCTGGTGTTCCATTCCCAGTACTGTAAAATAAGTAAATAAATAAATTCTAGTTCAATGGTATTTTAGTAAGATCTGAGTTTTAAAATTTTTCATTTAAAATTTTTTCTTTTTTGGTGGTATGTGGCCTTTGCAATCTGTGGATCCTTGTTGCTCAGACTGCCCCTCACAGTGCAACAGTTTAGCTACCACCTCAGAGCTTGTCATTGGCTCTAGAACCTCTAAATGATAATTGAATTTAAAAAAAGATTCCCCAGGTGATCTTCAGACACAGTGAAAGTGTGAAGCTTACCTATCTGTGTCATTTCAGTATTAAGAACTTTGAACAGGTACTAGCAAACAGCCGTCAGAGCCAGTCTTGTTAATAGTCAAGCACAAGGCTGAGATTTTTCTGTAAAAAAAATGATTAAGAGAATGATGTAATATCTAAAAATTAGCACCTAGTTCATTAGGCATTTAATTGGCTTGCAATACATGTTAGCTGTCGTTGTTGCTAGTTAATACATCCTGTCTCTAGAGAAACATGCAAATGTCACCTCCAAATCATATATTTGAATGAAATATAATTTACTTTCTGATGATCTAAGTTTTTAAGTGGAATATTATTTGGTAGTGAAGTTAATCTGAAATATTAAAATTAATCATTAGTGCGATTGCATGGATTATGTCTTTTAAAAATGAAACCTACACCTATTGATTGGTTGGGGAGAAAACTATAGCATTTATATAAGACAGTAAATGTGTCTTTTTTTTTTTTGTCCAGAAGCAGGGATTGAACTCAGGCCCTTGCACTTGCTAAGGAAGTGCTTATTCTACTGAGTCATCTCCCCCGGCCCTAAATGTGGACATCTTGAGGAAAAGAATTGATTTGAGCAATTGATTTAAATTACTTCTTTCTTATGAGTGTGAATTCTCTGAGACTTTACTGGTTTTTATTCTCAGACACCATTTAATGAAATAATTATAGTATTGGCCTTTGTTTTTGCTTACTGTTAATTTTATTTATCAACTTGGTTGAAAGCAGTTTTGCCCTTGGCATGAGATGGGTGTACTGTTGTATATACTATGATGTGGAAAGACTTTGAATTGGATGAGACTTTTTAAATAATTATTACAATAGGTCTGATTTAGTGAAGGGTTACTTTTGCCATCCTTCTATTGAGGGGGAGATTAAAGCATCAAAACTGTGATTTGCTTAGACACACAAGCTCAGATACTGATTAACTCCTCTTACATGAGAACCGCCCCCCCAGAAAACAACATGAAAGATAGACAGTAGGAAACAGAGATAAATCTTTTGCACACAAGGAGAGAAAGAGGGAAGAGAGGGAAAGAGGAATAAAAAGAATCAAGATATGTTAATACATATACCTACTGTTAAAAGTGAATGTAAATATATACTGCAATCATGTATTAATTTTTAAAAAATTAGTGGGCATAGTGGAACTCAGGAGGCTGAAGCAGTATGTTTGTTCAAGGCCAGTGTGGGCTACATAGTGAATTTGAGAGCAGTTTGAACTACATAGCAAGACCCTGTCTTGTTTTTTGTTTCTGGTGGTACCAGGGATTGAACTTAGACCTTGTGCTTGTCAGGCACTTGCTTATTCTTGAGCTATCTCCCCAGCCCCTTAGAGACCCAGTCTTGAACAACAAAACATATTGTGGTTTGGTTTCTTTCTGATTTGCCTTTTACTGCCTCCTAGACACATGGATTTGAGTGCGGTAAATCTCTAGACCAAGGCTATTTCTGTGGTCTTTGGGCAGCCTGGTATCCTACGGGTAAGCGTTTCCAGTGCTAGAACAATAGTTAGGAGAGTTTTGGTGTCTAGGTGGGCAGCGTGCTGTTCCATAGATGCAGTCCTGTGTGATGCTGGCCTGCTTACCTAATATGGCTCACTCTCATCTGTGACTGAGGGCAGAGGCCTTCTCCAAGACATTGCAGTTCTAAAAGACCCCTCAGAAAGCTCTGGTTGTTCCACATCCTCTCATCAAAGCTCTCCTGTGCCCAGTTAATCTTCTGATAGTGCCATTTTTTTTTCCCTTTTTTTTAAAAGTGATTTGGTGTTTGAATCCAGGGCCTTCCTACTGAGTTACATTGCTATTCTTCTGCCCCCCTTAAGTATTTAAAGACAAGATCTCATGAAGTCTCCCATACTAGACTTGAATGCATTCTGCCTCAGCCTCCCAAGGTGCTGAGTTTACAGTTGTGTACCACTGTCTCCTGCTGTTCATTTGTTTAGGACTTTTTATTACATAAGATGTGTAATAGGAGACGTTAAATTAAAATTTTAAGTCTTCTCATCCTGATCACCTTTAAACCCATCACACTTGGCTTTCTTGATAGTAGAATGTGGGTGATAATAATTAATTGTGCATCTTAAGAATTGTAAGAATTAAGGGGTAAAGTACCTTAGTAATTGAAAGATAAGTCTGAGTAATTACGTTTCGAGGCTGGATAGTGGTAAATCTTTTATTTGATGGAAACCATCATTATTATTTTTTAAATCTGGTGCCAGTTAGCACAATCCTTCAACATGTATTTGTGCTGGGATGGGATATTAAAAAAATAAAACATAACAAGACAAAACTCAACAACAAAACCTTGGACTTTTACCAAGATCCAGTGCAAACAGATTAAAGGTACTATACACAACATAAAAACAGCCCATGTTCACAAAGCTGCAGACCTGATAAGTGACAGGCTGTAGACCCCTGCAGAGAGTCTTGGACCTCGTGCTGGCCAGGCTGCTCAGCTTAACCAGGAAATGTTTTGCATTTTGTTTAGCATTGAAAATTCCTTTGTACTGCTGGCTCTGCCCCATCCGCAGGTGCATGCCTGTGATAGAGGGGAGGATTCTCAGCTCTTGCAACATATTATGACCTCCGGTGAAACATGTTCTTTTGGGGAGACCGTTATCTTGCTGATTAAGGACCTGAAATCAAATAAAGCCTAGCAGAAAAGCAGTTATAACTATTATGAAGTTTTTGTGATGGTTAAAAATAATAAAATCGGGTCTGGCAAGATAGCTCAGTGGTCTAAAGTGCCTGCTTAGGCAAATGCAGGGACTGTGGTTCGATCCCTGGTATCTCATGCCATACAAGCCCTGCCCCTAGGGCAGGCTGAGCCAGCCACTAAATAGATAAATGAATAAATAAATAAAATACTTTATATAAAAATAATAAAATTATTATCTAAGACTTCAGAAAAGGGCATTATGTATAGAGTACAAACTTTTCTAAAACCAAACTTCAAAAGAAGAATATAATAGACCAATGTTACTTATGAACACTGACACAAAAATCTTTAATGAATAACTAGGAAATCAAATCCAGCAATACAGAAAAAAGAATACTACACTACAGTGAATTGTGATTTATCCCAAGAACCAAAGACTGATGCTGTATTTTAAAATCAATATGTGAACTCCACTATATTAACAATTTAGAGAAAAGCATGTGACTGCAACAAATGATGCAGGAAAAATACATGCCAAAATTCACTCATTAATGATAAGGGCTGTTAGCAAGTTTGGAAGCAAAGGAAACCTCCTCAACTTGAGAAAGACCATTTACAAAAAAAATCTATGGCTGACATCTCATTTAATGGAAAAAGAGAAATGCTGCCCTTCTGAGTTGGTCAGAGATGGTGAGGTCTACTCTCACCACGTAATTCAGCATCATCCTGGGTGTCTCTAGGTAATACAACATACATACTTTCATACATGCATACAGACAGACATATATACACACACGAATGGCAGTTGGAAAGGAGCAAAAGGTTCCCTCTGTAGATAGCCTAAATGTCTCTATAGATAATTCCATGGTAATCTATAAAAAAGCTAGAACTAATAAGTGAATCGTAGGATCTAGGATGAGGATATAAAAATTGTATCTCTATATCTTAGCCATAAGTCACTGGAAATGTTAAATTTTAAAAAAGACCAGTATCAGTTGCAGTGTGCTAAGATAGAAATGTATTATAATGTGTGCGGGGTATGCACACTGGAAAGTGTACCAGATCCTTGGAGAAGTTAAAGACAACCCAGACACTTTGTTCCTGGAAAAATATAGTTAAAATATCAGTTTTCCACCCATGAGCTATAGTTTTAACACAGTTCACCCCCCAAAAAAACAAAACTGATGGTAAAATTTATATGATAGTCAAGTTATCCAGGCAGAGGACCAGTGATAGGTGAAAGAAGAGTGTTTCTGGCTAAAGAAACAATAGGGCTGGGGTGTGGCTGTGCGAGCACACACACGTGTGTGTGTGTGTGTGTGTGTGTGTTTGCACACGCGCGCGAGTGCATGCGTGCGTGGGTGCTTGCGTGATGGGCAGAGGGAATTGTTTTCTGAGGATATGGATTTTAAATCTCTCACGAACAATGAGAATTTTACAAGTTATGTGATCCCACGTGTGTGGGATCATTATTCCCACATGTAGCATGGGGATTATGATGGGGTCACTACTGGTGCCCTCCAGCCTTCTGCAGAGAACCCTCAGCTCAGGGCCAGTCATGCATCAAATGACAAAGCCTGGTGCTTGCTATAGCCTCAATGTTGGTGCCTACCTGTCCTTCCCAACGTAAATATTAGGTTACAACATGTAAAGTGATAGTGTTAAGAGGTGGAGCCTTTTGCAAAGTATTTAAATCATGGCACTCAGCCCTCAACTTTGAGATTAATGCCTTTATGAAGGAGGTTGAAGGGTATGCCCTTGCACTTTCCATTGTTGAAGGACACATAGATGGTTCACTCAGGGCTCTCACCCTCACAGAATCTATGCACAGCTTGATCTTTGCCTTCATTCCTCTAGAGCTATGAGCAGTAAGCTGTACTGTTTATATATTACCCAGCCAGTTATTTGCTATCGCAGCCAGAGTAGGACAGCAGTATAGAGGAGCTCTGAAGGGAGACAGTGTGGCAAACTAGGTGGTTCAGAACTAGAGTGGTACCAGAGACATTTTTCTCTGTACACCTTGTCATGCCTCTTGAATTTTGTAGCTTTACTACTGCCTTCTATTAAAAAATAAAATGTTAGCTGTTACTGGCACTGCCTTGGCGTAGATTAGCCTTAAAAGTAATGTGCTAGCTGTGATCTTTAATTCACCTTCTAATGCTTTCTCTTTACTTGCTAATTTGGAGACCTTGAAAATGATTCATATGATACAAACCATTTGATCAACTTGAAGCTTAATTTTTTTTTCCAATATATTTCCTATGAAAAATAAGCATTCTGAGCTAGGCACGGTGGTACCCTGGGCTATATAGTGAGACCCTGCCTCAAAAAAAAAAAAAAAAAAAGAAAAGAAAAAAAGAAAAGAAAAGGAAAAAAGGGCTTGGATGTAGCTCAGTGGTAGATAGATTGCGGCTGAGTTTGATGCCCAGTACCACAAAAATAAAATAAAAAAAACAAGCATTCTGCCCAGTAGCTAGTACTTAATAGGTTTTTTGGTGCTAATGAAAACCATCCATTTGAATGGAATTTACCCCCATTTTATTAGTTGAAGTGTTACAACATTAAAGGAAAAAAGATCATTTTGGGGGGCTGGGGAGATGGCTCAGTGGAATAAGCGCTTCCCTGGCAAGCGCAAGGACCTGAGTTCAATCCCCAGTTCTGCCAAAAAAAAAAAAAAAAAGAAATAAAAAAAATATTCCATATAACTTTGGGGCTGGCAAGATAGCTCAGTGGTCTAAAGCGCCTGCTTTGGCAAGCTTTTCGCAGTTTGATCCCCAGCACTACATGCTGTGTCAGCCCCTCCCCACAGGGCTGGCTGAGCTGACCCCCTCCCCCCCACAAAAAAGAGTCTGTGATGTGTAGCGAGACACTGTAACAAAAAAAAAAAAAAAAAAAAAAAAGATCATTTTGGTATGACAGACTCAAAGAAAAAGAACTTTGGGATTTTTTTGTTGTTGAACTTTGGAATTATTTTTGTTGTTGTTTCCAAAGGTTGTATAGAGTTCTCTGTGGCAAAGCCCCAACTTCTTCCAATTCTTTTGCTATTAGGTAGACTGCATCAGTAATTTTTCTCCTCAGTAAAGAGCCAGGATTCTTTTAAATTGTTACTATTTTTTGGTTAAATTTCAAGGAGAGCTTTTGCTGCATCAAAGGACAATACAGTCATATTCTTGAACATTACAAAAATCCAGATGTGTTCCCCCCAACATAGCTGGAGCTATCAGTGGATTCGAGGTCTCCAGGACGCTTGCACGTGTACTGACCACTGTAAGGCCTTAAGGCTCCCTATGGCCACAGGACCAACCAAATTCTTTTGTTCCTAGTTAGACATCAGTTAGCATCTTTCCCAGCTCTTAGACTCCAGAGGTACAAGTGAACACCAGGCTTCAGATTTCAGAAGTGTGTCTCCTGCCAGATTCTTGGGTTTGAGTTTGTCCCGCCAGAAGCTTAAAGGTTGGAACCTTAACTTATTTGGTGCAGCAGTGTGGGGGGCGCTGGCTCCCATGGGAGGTCCTAGGTCCTAGTCACCGAGCCCTCAGGAATGGATTGTTGCTTTTCCAGGAAGCATTCTTATTCTTGAAGGACGGGGTTAGCTATCATGAGAGCAGGTGCTAGCAAGGCAGCCCCTTATATATTCTCTCTTCTGTACATAACCACTTGCCCTGCCATTTTGCACAATAAGTAGCATATACCTCTATGCCTCTTCACAGTGCTTTTTTTTATATATAGGAAAATGCATTAAAAATATGTGAAGCTTCAAATTTGTTCACAGGGTTTGTATTATCTGATTCATTCTCCCCCAGGGCCTCCAAATTACACAATAAGGAAAGCTGTTGAAGGTGAATTAAAGATGATGGCTACCACATTAGCTTTAGGGCTTATCTATACCAAAGTAGAGCCCTAGCAGGTAACATTTTAGCATGCCTTGTCAGAAGGCCCTACAGCTGCTGGATGAGGTATTTTGGTCCACCACAGAAAGAAGGGTTAACACTGAACCTTTTCAGTGCAAAGGGAAGCCTCCTTTCAGCCTAGATCTTCCATGCCGAATGTACCTGAGTTACTCTGTGTGTTGGTCTACCCTGTTGGGACTGAGGTGTTTATTGGAGCTGAGACTTTTTTCTCCCCACAATGATCCTCCCCAAACTGTTTTAATACCTTGCAGATTATTTTGACCTTCAACCCACAGCTACTCCTGTAACTCCAAATCCTTTTATAAGATGGTATCAGATTTTTTTTGAAAAGTAAAATTATTTGTTAGAAATAAAGCAGTAATATAAGGCAGTGGGCCCATGTTGGTGAGAATATATTTTATCAGATGATAAATTTTTCCATCGCAATCCTCATCAAACTATTTTATTTATTTACTATGTATTTAGTACAGGGTCTACAGGATCTTACTACACAGATTGGACTTGTAGGGATCCATCCTGTTTTTCCACCTCCCAAGTGCTGGGATTACAGGCCTGTGCCACCAGGCTCAGTCTCAATCCCTCTTAGGGACAGGGCCGGCCAGGGATTGAACCCCTGACCCCAGTGTCTGCCTAAGCAAGCGCTTTAATCTGCTCTGTCTGGCTGGCCCTATGAGACTGTTTTAACATATTATTTTACTTAAGGTATGAAGTATTTGAGTACTGTATTGAATTATAGCAATCAATATGTCATATCTATGTGTGTACAATATGTCTTGATATTTTTGGTTTGGAAATGAAATTATTCCTGGGGGACAGGTTGTGCAAAGCAGAGCAAGATAAGATGGGGCTTGAATTTCTTAGCAAAGTAGGACTTCAGAAGGCCCAGAAAGAGGAAGGATAGACTAAAGAGGTAGAGAGCAAGGCATCCCTGTCAGAGGTGCTGGCTTGAAGCCGGGAACAGTAGCACACACTTGTAATTCCAGCTATGAAGGAGGTTGAGGCAGGAGGTTCCCAAGTTTGATGCTACACTAGGCAGTTGAGCTCAGTCTCATCCTAAAAAATTAAAATAGACTTTGAACTGAGTTTAGAAGGTTCTAGGGCTTAGGAGCAGGACTGCATCTAGCTCATGAGGGAACAAATGAGTGGAAGGGAACAGAATTCAGAAAGTGGCACCTCCTTGTAGCAGAACTTCTGCTTTTGTAGTACTGAGAAAGTGTCCTAGTTTGAAGCTGTTTAATTTCTTGATGGGGAGAATTGTTTTGTGAAAAAATTCTCTTTTCAAGAACGGCCTTGTGTCTTCACGTAGAATGATGGGGTTGGTCATTGATTTTCAGAATGGGGTCTCTAGAGTTTATTTAGGAAGTAAAGTAAAATATAAATAAGACATATTCCTTGGCTTTTAAATGAAATTTTATAATACTGATTATTATTGTTTGTTTGTGGTGCTAGGGATGGAACCCAGGGTCTCACACACACTAGGCAAGTGCACCACCATTCAACCACATTCCCTAGCCATAGGTTAACATTTTGATTAATATACTCCTACCTCAGTCTTGGCATGTGGGCTTCCATATCTTACTCTCTTTCTGCAGGTGCCTACTCAGGTCTGTCCCCATATCAAAGACTCAGGATAGGCCTTCATTCAACACTCTGTATAGTAGGTTGCTTCCCTCATTCGGAATCCCCCTCCTCTGTGTTATTCTTGAGCCAGTTCTGTGAGGGCAGGGGCTTCATGTTTCAGTTCTCTGCTGTGTTCCTAGTTTCTAAAACAGGCTCTAGCACTGAATTAGACAGTAGAGAACAAAAGTATACATGATAAAAAAAATTAATAGATTATAGCTTAATTACTGGACTTTGTTTTAAGTGAAAAATATGGGAGAAAGTATAGAAATAAAATGACTTTAAATTTTTAAAAACGAATGCTTACTGCTCCTGGGAAACAAGCATTGCTTAGGAAAACATTTTTTATACAAGTTGGGGAAACCATAAGAAACTTTGCCAAGCTTTTTGCTTTGAAAAGTGTAAAATGAAAGCCAGGGTTCTATAATCATTATTGAACTTCTCTGCTTTCTGACTACCGTGAAAAGAGAGAGGAAGACAGACACACAGACACTTACCGCCAACTGAATACCTTTGAGACCCCTGAGAGTAGTGGACATTTTACAAGTTAAGAAAACCTCCAGCTGGGATTGGGGTTGAGGGTCACAGTGGCTGTTCTTTTGAAGCTCTCAGATTAAAAGTAAAGATCAGCAAAGGAGGGGCAGGTGGTGTCTATCAAGGGTGCATAAGAAATACTGAATTGTACCTCCGGTCAGCGGTAGAGCACTTGCCTGGTATACACGAGACTGAGTTTGTTCCTTAACATAACAAAACAAAAAAACCCCAAAAAGCCAACCCAGAATTTGATCTCTGAAAATTTCAAATTTGGGAACTAAAATGAGTTAACAAACACTTAAATCGCTGAGTTTAATCAAACTGTGAAGAGCTCTAGATGATTTCTTTATTGCCACTGCAATTTGTTGACGGGCACAGTGGAGGCCTTCATTTTTGTGGTTTCCCATTTATTCCAGCACAGCTATGAAAAACATTTGAGGCTCAGTGATTTCTGTGCCAGTAGAAGGGGAAAATAGAAGAAAAGAAAAAGAAAGGAAAACCTCAGAAACAATAGCTCTTCTAGTGGTAGTTGCTTTGTTGTCTTGTCTACTTTCTCTTAGCCATTTTTCAGGCTAAATCCTATAAATATGTGTAATTTGAGATTAGGAGTTGGCTAAATAATTTCAGAGTAAAATCAAAATTGAAAATTTGTCTTGATAAGAACTATACCAGGGGCTCAGTGGAATAAGCTCTTCCCTGGCAAGCGCAAGGGCCTGAGTTCAATCCCCAGTTCCACCAAAAAAAAAAAAAAAAAAAAAAAAAAAATCCAGACTAGGCCAGATGCTTAGACTAAACCAGGAAAAAGCCACAGCCCCTGATGGGTGGTGGAGGGCAGAGGTGAAAATTGAGGCCTAATCAGCCCTTGCCCCCAACCCAGCCAGCAGTCTTGAAGGTATCTGAGGTCAGGAGGATTGTCAACCTCTAGACACTTTTCCTTTTTTAGAACAACTAATAAAATATGTTGGCCCTGTTTGGACTTCAGTTTGTGAGTCTTTTGTTTTTAACTGAAGATTAGATCCATTTCACTGAGCTCATCTCTACCCCTTTTTAAATTTTTTTTTGTTTTGAGATTGGGTCTTGCTAAGTTATTAAGTTGCCCAGACTAGGCTTGAACTTGTAATCCTTAAAGTATAATTTTTTAAAAATATAAAATTATGACTCATACAGATATAAACCATTTTATTGACAAGGTTATTAGTAAGATTTTTACAATCTGTTCAAAGGACTATTCAAAGAGCAGACGTATGTATACTTCATGAAATGAATTTCAAATGATGTAGCTCTGGCTTGTGGGGCAATCAGTTTTCTTTCACCCAGACACCATGCTTTGACTGTCTCTGGACAAGAATCATTTGTATTTGTATTACTGTTAGTTATGCACAGCTTAGCCGGGCTGTAGAATGGCTTCAGAAGTTCTATAGGCTCAGACCTTGGAGAGTTATATTCTAGTAAGGTCTACTTTCCTTCCCATTGAAGCTGTTCAGTAGCCTTTTTGGTCTATTTCACAACCTTTAACAATTTATCCTGAGATAGGTAGTGCCCAGGAAGGGGGCTGCACAGGCTGGGTTTTCATCCAAATTAATTATTCATGTTAGACCCTACAGATTTTGTCTCCTTTTTCTTTAGTCTGAGGGGTTGATCCTGTCCAGATTTCCCTGTTTCTTTTCTTCACGTAAGTAGGTAGCCTGTCTTTATCCATGCCTGGTAGGGTTCTTCCAGGCTTTTCTGGGCCTGAGTAAAGGCCAAACGATGAGGGCAGGTGGAAGGACAGGGTTGCTTGGAAGCTGAATGGAAGAGGGGCATACTTGGAGCCTGGTGGCAGGGATGTGTGGTGAACATTAAACATTACTGACCTGGAGGGCTCCCACAGCCTCTGACTGCATTCTGTTCTAGTCACTCTTTCAGGTGCTTTCTGGATCAACCTGCTGCCTCATTCTGTGGCT
>PVKA01027053.1:0-30977 GCA_004027165.1 Ctenomys sociabilis
CAGGCCTGTTCCTGGGCTGCAGTGATAGAGGGTGCGGTGATGGACTGGTGATGTCTGCGGGACGCAGCCAGGTGGTCAGGCCTGTTCCTGGGCTGCAGTGATAGAGGGTGCGGTGATGGACTGGTGGTGTCTGCGGGACGCAGCCAGGTGCTCAGGCCTGTTCCTGGGCTGCAGTGATAGAGGGTGCGGTGATGGACTGGTGATGTCTGCGGGACGCAGCCAGAGAGGTCAGGCCTGTTCCTGGGCTGCAGTGATAGAGAGTGCGGTGATGGACTGGTGATGTCTGCGGGGGTGCAGCCAGGGAGGTCATCCTGGTAGGCATCTCGCATAGCCCCGTTCCTGTTGTCTTGCCCTCAGCCGAGTGTGGCTGTTTGTCCTCATAACATTTCCAGAACAGTCTGTGCCTCTGAGCCCTTCTGACCCTGTCTCCTCCCAGCGTGTGAAGGCCTGTGACTCTTGGGACAGGATGCGTGACTGCACCCCGAGCAGGCCGTGCACTGCCCCTGCGGTGCCTGGCTGTGGGTCTGTTGTTGGCTGCCTGTAAAGACCACTAAGGGGCTTTCTGACTCCGGATGACTGGGCCAGGCTGCCGCAGCTGCACCTCACCGCCTCCCTGAGGCGCACCCCGTGGCTGCTCCGTGCCCTTGATGTGAGTCGGACCTCCCTGGTCCTTTGGCCACAGCCACCCAGGTACTCACTGCTTGTCCTTGTCCCAGGGCCACGGGCTGTGACTTCTCTAAGCGCAAGTGCGCGTAGGTGTTCAGGCTGCAGGCAAGGGGGAGCTGCCGAGAGCCCCTGGGCCGGAGTTCTGGGCTTGTGGAAGGCGGTGAGCAGGCCACGTCTAGGCGTGTGGACATCCTCTCATCCCCTGACTTGTGGGCTCAGTGGGGTGTCCCTGAGTCTGTCTGAGCCACTGCGGGCAGGTGCCTCCTGCATCTGGCCTGTGAGGCGCAGCTGGCTGAGTCCTGGCTGCCCCTTGGTCACTTGTGAAGGGTCAGGGAGGTCTGTGGCCCCCAGCTCTGGCCTCCCCCGAGTCTGGCCAACACTGCAGTTGGTGGTTGTCTCTTTGGCCCATCTTTTCTCACTGGGAACTACCTTGCCCTGTGGACAGGGAGAGGGGCAGGGTAGGCCCGGACTTGGGAGCCCTGGGCCCACTTCCTGCATGTCCCTGTGAGATGGAGTCCTGCCGTCTGAACCCTTCCCACCCCTCCTGTCTGTTCCCAGCCCCTGTCCTGATGGGAGGGGAGCTGTGTCAGGCTCCTAGCAGTGCTCCACAGGGAGCTGAGGGCTGATACCCAAGTTCCTTCTGAGCTGCAGTTTCTTTATCCCCAGTGGAAGAAGACAGTTACTAAGTTGTTCAACCCGGGCTTGAATTTGGGATCCCCTGCCTCAGCCTACTGGTGTGCTGGGATTATAGGGTTATCCCACGTGCCTGGTTCATGTTGGCGTTTTGTAAGTCCACATCTGGGACACAGCTGGGCGTGGCTGTGGCCTGGGCTGGGGTCTGCAGGTTGGAGGTGTAGGGTTGTCCCACGGGAACCCCTGGTTTTGCCCACAGCGTGGCCCGTGCGGTTGGGCAGCACCCTGTCCAGAGGCTGTGGGGCCATGGGTGAGGGTCCGCCTGCCCACAGGTGGCTGGCAGGGTCATGCTCTGCTCCAAAGCTGCCCTGCCCCGCTGTGTGGCCCCAGCTGGGCACTGGTTGTGTGATGTCCCTGTGGGGCACCCTGGCCAGTGGCTCCTGCGCCGGCTGTTCTTGGGCCATGCAGGGGACATCGAGCTGGGAGTGGGCTGTGGGGCTTGCTTCCACCCTCCTGTGCGTGGAAACGGAGCAGGCTGGCTGGGCACACGTGCTCTTGTGGGCTGGGAAAGGGTGGATTTCCCAGCCAGGGTCTTGCCGCCCAGCGGCCGCTCTGCCTCCACCCATGATGGTTCTGATAGAAGAGTCCCCTGGCCTTGCACCCTGCTTCTCCCAGCCCAGAGCCTGGTGCCTGGGCTCAGCACCCCCAGGAAGCATGGAGGCCCTCAGCAGGGCTGGGGCAGCCAGGGCACAGCAGGGTGGAAACAAAGCAAAGAAGAGCACCCTGGCCCACCCAGGCCCACGCCCCCACGCCCACGCCTCCTTATCGCGCTGCGAGGCCTGGCCTGTCGCAATCACCTCTGTGCGTGGTTGAGAAACGGGATGAACAGATAGAAGCCGGTGCTGCCGCTGCTCTGGGCGGTTGGACGGGTTTGGTTCCTGCCTGGAGTGCTGCCTCTTAGGCCCCAGGAGCAGAAACCTGGCCAGAGTTCACCATCCAGCACGGTGGGCCCTGTGCAGTGGGCTCCAGGAGGGGTGTGGGGCTGCTTTTGCTGTGCTGGCACGCACTGCCTACCTCAGTTTCTGCATTCCCTGGCCGAGGTGGTGCTCACACAGGTGTGTGTGTCGCCAGAGCCTTTGGGCAGCGCTGCGCTTGCGGGTCTTGGGCTGGGTGCCATGGTGTGTGTGTGCCCTGAGCACAGAGCCCAGGCCCAGCACAGGCCTTGCCAGAAGCGGGCAGAGAGGCCCCCTCGGGCACGGCTGCATCCTCAGCTGTGTGTGCATGCACGCAGGCTGGCCTCTTCCTGGCTTACCAGCTTTGCCTAGCGCCCTTTAACTCACCCTAACTTGGGGACTGGGCTACCAGGAACAGTTGTTGGCTGGCCCTGGGACGCAGGGCCAGGGGACCCTGCAGAAGACAGTCGTGTTGGGATCTGAGGGTGAGGATGGATTCCTCGTGGCGTCTGGGGAGTTCACAAGGGCCCCCGGGTCCAATATCCCCCCTCCGGTGCTCCCGACCCTCTTGGGCTGTCTGTCCATCCGGGTGCACACACTGCACATGAAGGAGGGACCCGGTTCCGGATTTGCTGTCTTGGGCTCTGGGAAGGCTAGGCCCCCAGGTGCAGTCAGGGTCCAGGGGAGGGGAAGGGGACAGGAGGGTCCCCAGGTGCAGTCAGGGTCCAGGGGAGGGGAAGGGGACAGGAGGGCCCCGCAGGCCTGCTGGAACCTGCTGAGAGCTTGTGGCCCACGTGGAGGGGCTTCAGGAAGCCCTGCGGCCCCCATTCCTACCCTTGCCTGTTTTGGGGGACCCTCGGCTAGGGAGATAATGGGTAACAGAGGGGGTGCAGGGTTCTCTTGGGGTCAGGGGTTCACTGTCCACCCCGAGAGTGGTGCAGAGGGGGTTTAGAAACCTCTGCTCTCACTGTGCAGTGGGGAAACTGAGGCTGCACCTGGGGCCCCTGGCTGGTGGGACCCGGCGTGGCTGTCCTGGGGCCTGTGCTGATTATCGGGTAGTGAAGGCTGAATGCCACAGCAGGTGTCTCAGCCCTCTGGCCCTTCCCTGCCCTGTCCTCTGCCCCATGCCACGCCTCGCCCCACTCACCGTTTGCCAGGTCCTGCCCTGTGAGATTGGGAGACCCTGGAGGTGGTGGCCATCCCCTCCCCCACATTGCCGAACCTGGGTTGTTTTTCCTAAAGAAAATTCCTAAAGGGTACCCTGGGGGGTTGGGGGGGTTTGTGTGTGGCAGAGGGCAGGGCAGGTGTGCAGCTTGCCTGGGTGGGCTGACGTAACCCCTGCTCCTGTTGTGGATGCTGCCACATTCCTGGGCTTGGTCTGGTCTCTGGCCCCTCTTTACTATGGCTTCAGCCAGGTCTGGCTCCTCCTTGCCGCTGGGAGCCAGCTGCAGAAGGTTCTGGAGCTGCCCAAGGGTCCCTAGCAGGGAAGCAGAGTAGTGACATTGGTTATGTCAGTGGAGGTCCTGCTGGGGCTGTACCACACCGCCGTGGCCCCAGAGGCTGTCCCTAGGTCCTTGTCCTGTGGCTGGACCTTCACGCTGCCCTGCTCAGGAAGCTAGCAGCCCTCGGCAGTCTGGGCTGGGCTCTGGGGCACCAGGCTGGGCATCTGGCTGTGCACAGTGGCAGGCTGCAGCCTGCGGGGGAGGGGAGCAGGAAGTGGCTGTTCCTCCTGTCCCCACCCTGTGGGTCCCTGAGCGTGGCTGTCCTTGCAAGCCCCACAGACAAAGGTGGTCCTGGGTTCAAATTCTGGCTGTGTGGTACCTGGTGGTGCAGGACCCTTCCCCTCCCGAAGCCTCAGTTTCTCTTTCTATGAAGCGTATTGGTGGCTAGTGCCTGCTGAGGGAGGCCTCTCATTTGACACTACTTCCCAGCTGCATCTGTGCAGCTAGCTGCGTGTCATTCTCATGCATAAGGGTTTTAAAATGGGGTCCCTACCCTGGGGCCCCAGAGCCATGGACCGCGCTGGCCTGGAGAGCCACTTGGGCCTCGGGCCTTGGGCCTCTCCTGGTGGCTGTGAGTCTGTGCCCTGGTGCCTCCAGGGACCGTTTCTGGCT
Organism: Ctenomys sociabilis; assembly: GCA_004027165.1. Taxonomy (NCBI): domain Eukaryota; kingdom Metazoa; phylum Chordata; class Mammalia; order Rodentia; family Ctenomyidae; genus Ctenomys; species Ctenomys sociabilis. The sequence continues at coordinate 4,367 of PVKA01027053.1, forward strand.
GGATTGCCCTGGACAGAACAGCCCCTCTGAGGCCTGTGGTCCCTGGCCTCGGCAGCTCCTAGGCAGAGGCAGGGGTGGGCACAGGCCTCGCCTTTCTTCTGACCTGGGCAGGGGAGCCCCCAAAGAGTCTGGAAGCAGGGGAGAACCCCGAGGCTGTAGGGCTCCTTTAGAGGTCTGCCCCCCGGCCTGGGGTGTGGCGGCCCGCTTGTCCTCTGTGCCATGCGATGGCACCAGCCCCGCTAGGCTGTCAGGCTGCACTTTCCCACGTGCCCTGCCGTGTGACTCACCAAGCTGGTGCTGCGACCGTCATTCTAGTTTATTCATCGGCCAGCTGATTCTGGAACTTTCTCTGGCTGGGTGCTGGGTCTTAGAGCGGGAAGGGAACTTGGAGAACCTCTTCAACTCTGGTGTCACAGATGGGGGAGCAGAGGCCTCCTGTGTACAGAGCCCCGTCCCCCTGCCTCTCACGGGTCGCACCGGGCGTTCCTTGCATGGTGGCTCTGCTGGACCTCACAGTGGGGCTGCACATCATGCTGTCTCACCCTGGAGGTCGCCTGGAGGACCTCTTTCGGGCCTAGCCTGATGGCTGGGGCAGGGGCGGTGACAGAGGGAAGGTGCAGGTGACGCACGAGGCCTGGGGCACCGCGGGGTGGCCGCTCCTGGAGACCGAGCGCCTGCACTGCTGCCCATTCATCAGGGACACCCGCGGCCATCACCCACCATTTGTTGGTAATAAGCCCCTCATGCTGCGGTTTGTGTCTCATGGCCGGGTAGCGGCTCCCAACTCTGATGAAAAGGGGCAGGAGAGACCCCAGTGCTGAGCGGGTGGGCCCTGTCTCCCTCAGCCTGGCCCTGGGTATGGACTGGGGTCTTGGATGGCTGCTCTGTGTGCCAGGGCAGGCGGTGGGTACTGGGTCCGGGTCCACTCTGGGTGGCTAGAGGCGGCTCCTGGGCATAGTCAGGGAGGGGCAGGACCTCCCGAGCGCTGGCAGCTCACCCGCTGAGTGGAAGGAAGGCCCTCCAGGCCCCACTGTTCACACGCCTGGTCTTTGGGTGCGGCCTGGGGGAATCACAGTGGTGCTGGAGCCTGGCTTCGGGGCCCTGTGGGGCCTGGGGCAGAGCTTGCACACACAGGGCGTTGGAATGGCTGGTGAGTCAGTGGGGGCAAGGGACCCTGCGTGTCTGCCCTTCAGAGCTGCAGGGATTGTATTTGGCAGTCACCTGCGTACGCCTGCCTGCTCCTCTTTATTTTCTTGTGGTACTGGGGCAAAACGCCTGCCCTTTGTGCCGAGCTGCATCCTAGGGCCTTTCTAAATCTTTACTTTATTAGGGGTGGGGTTTTGCTAAGGGACTGCGTTGCCCAGTCCTCCTGTCTCAGCCTCCCAGAGTCTGGGCCTGCCTGGGCTTTCTTCAGTGGGCTGTGTCCCCCTGTGCCCCCATCAGAAGCTGCTCTAGGCCCTGCAGACGCGCCTGCACCAGGGTTCGCTGGGGCGTCTTGACACTGAGTCTGGGTGGTCTGCGGGGAGCGGGCTGGGCCTCTCCTGCCTCTCTCCCCCAGAACTTGGCAGTGATTCCCCTTCCCAGCGTCCTCAGTGGGGCGCTGGCTGCTCCTGTCTTCTCCGTTGCATCTGGACTGTGTTACAGTGTGTGTCGGGGCAGAGTGGCCCAGTGGTGACTCTGGAGGGAGCGGAAGGGCCCTCCCAGCACCCCCTGCCCTAGGGCCGTCCCTGTCCTGAGAAGGGAGCAGGCCAGTGGCAGGGCCCCGGATGGGGTGGGGGACCCCAGCTTCCAGCCTCCAGCACCTGTCTCACGAGGTGCTATCCAAGGTGGGCCACGGGACACAGTGATTGCTGCCGGAAGTCGAGAACCTGCCCCAGGGGCATGGGTGGGAGCGCAGGCTCCATCCCTGGGGTCTCGAGGGCTCCTGTGGAGCAGGGCTATGCGTCCCGGGGGGCCCCGTCCGCCTGCCAGCCCTCGCCTGCACCGGGCCTCTTGTTGGGCTGGTTGGCTAAGCGAGGTGGCTTCTGCACCATGCAGCTCACCTTCCCAGTGGGCTCAGTGGCTCTATCGTCCAGAGTGCTGATGCAGCCTGCAGTGCAGCCAGTTTTAGAATTTTGGGCCATTTCCGTCCATGCCACGGACACCAGGGCCACCAGCCACCCTCCCCAGCTCTGGCCCAGTCCTGGCGGCTGCTCCCAGGTCCCCAGGGACAACCTCACGTCAGCAGTGGAGCTGAATGGAGCTGAATGTTGGGGCGGGAGCAGGGACAGCCACGGCCATTCTGTGTCCTGCCATGGCCTGCAGGTGAGGAATCAGCACTCTGGTGGCAGGTTTGGACTCAGGCTCCTGGCCCCTGGTGAGAGGCCCTGGCGGGGCACGTGTGGTGTAGTGGCCATGGCCATCTTAGCCCTGGGGCTTTGCAGGGCTTTGGCTCACCCTGTATGCCCCAGTGTGCAGGACACATACGCCCCAGAGGCCCTGAGATGCCTCAGGAGGGCGAGGCGTGGCCTGTATGTCTAGTAGCACGGTGCCAGCGCTGTTGCCCGGCCCAGCCACTGACCCCCGAAGGCTGGTGTTTCCTGAGCACCCTGGTGGCATGCTGTGCACCTGCTCCGGATGGGACACCTGTCTGGAGCTCATACTGGCAGGAGGGGCATCCAGGGGAGTTTCTCCCTTCTGAGGGGCGAGGCCAGGCCCAGGCACGGGGATCCCAGCCCCCAATGGCTTGCTTATCTCTGGAGTTGCTGGGTGCCCTGACACCGAAGTCCTGGCCCCTGGGTCCCCCGAGAGCCTGTGAGTGTATCCCCATGGTGAGTGCCCTTGGATGGGCTGTCCGTTTGGTGGGTTTGAGATCCCTGGGGCCTCTTGGCTGCCTTCTAGCCTGTCTGCCCTCTCCCCTGGCTTTGTGGGCCCCTCTGGTTGAATGAACGTTGTGAGAAAGAGCCTCTTAGGCCACACAGGGCACCTGCCTGGAAGCTGTCCTGGAGGTTTTGGGGTCCCCACAGTGGAGAAGGGGATGCCTTTGCTCCAGCCCAAGCAAGGTCCATTTTTTTTTTTTTTTTTTTTTTTTGTCTTTTTTTGAGACAGGGTCTCACTATGCAGTTCAGGCTGGCCTTAAGCTCACTTTGTAGCTCAGGCTGGTCTCGAACTCACAACAATCCTCCTGCCTCAGCCTCCCGAGTGCTGGGATTACAGGCCTGCGCCACCACATCTGGCTGCAAGGTCCATTTGAGCCTTTGGTATAGCTGTGGCCGTGCATGTGTACCCCAGGGAGCTTGCCATAGGCCTTGGGGACTGCCTTGTAGGGTCGGAAGCCTCACAGGGTCTTGGGGTGGGCCCCAGGGCGTGTGGGGTGATGTGCATCCATCTGGGTCAGCCGGGCTTTGATGTCATCCACCTGTGTGGGCCCTGCTCTGTGCCTGCTGACACAGTCCCTAGTTGGCACTGTGGAACTTTACAGGGCCAGGCTAGGCTCTGCCCTCCAGGGCCTCCACCAGCCTGCCCTGTGTGGCTGGAAGCATGGGCCCCCCAGGAGGGGCCTCTTCTGTGGGGATCAGCCAGGCCTTTCTGGTTCCCTGCGTCCTGCCCAGGTCTTCCTCCATGTGACCCCACTGCCCTTGGGCTTGTGTGTGGGGTTCCTGCCTTCTGAAGTGGGCTTCACTGTCTTGGGTAGCAGAGTCCCCAGGCCTGGCCCATGGTCACACCTCACTCTTGCTGTTGATGGCAGGAGCTCAGCCTTGCTGGTGCCTCTCAGCCTGTCAGGGAGTGGCAGGATTGTAGCAGGCCTCTGGGGTTCTCCTGTCACTCCCAGCCGGCCGGCTGCACAGTGGTAGGGTCCAGAGTCGCATGGGAGCAGATTCACTTGCTGGTGGGCCCAGGGGCAAGGCTGGCAGTGAGCTCTACCAACCTGGCTCAGGCCCGGGGTGCCCCTGTATAGGAGGCAGGGTGCTGCTGTTGGTCTGAGCTGTGGCCAGCAGGTCGCTGCCTCTGCCAGCCGGGCCACTGCTCCTGAGCTGCAGTTGGTGTGGTGGAGGGCTGGCACAGGTCGGCCGGGGGGTCCCAGGGCACACGGCACAGACTCCGCACCTCTGTGGGGAGCCCCTTCCCCGCAAGGGCAGCTTGGCCTCGTGTGTCACCTGCGTCTTCTCTGCTGTGCTCCTGGGATGCGGCTGGGAGAGGTCTGGGACCTTGCCTGGGGCCTCAGTTTCCCTTGTCTGATGGGTGCCGTGCAGACTCGGGCTCATCCCGCTGCTCTGATGCTGACAGCGTCTCTCTGGTGCAGACTGGCCTCCTGCTTCAGCCTCCTGAGTTCTGGGAGTGCCTGGCTGTGATTTTTGCCTGGTGAACGGCACCCTGAATGTTCTGGGGAGGCATGTCGCGGTGCTCCCCGGGCCCGCCGTGTGTCGCAAGCTGGCTGGGACGTGGTGGGCAGTGTTGAAACCGGTGCTTCTTTCCCAACATCCGCCTGCCGTCACAGGACTTGCTTGTGTTAGGCGCCCGAGTGCCAGGCCTGGTCCTGGCCTTCCTGGAGAGGTGTCCGGGCCTCATTTCCCTCTCTAGAGAGGAGCAGGGCACCCCTGCCCATGAGAGTGTGCCTGGGGGCCGTGACGTCAGGGTGGGTGCCCTCCGTGGTCAGTGCAGTCTGTAGGACTTCCCATGTTGGCAAAGGGGACACAAGCTCAACAGGGCACAGAGGTAGGGTTAGAGCTCAGGCCTGCAAGCCGGGACTTCACGCAGGCAGGAGTGTGGAGAGGCAGCACTGAGACTGGTGAGGGTGCCTGGGTAGGGGAGGTGTAGGCTGCTGGCGGTGATGTGCGTGCAGGGGTGAGGGCCTGGCACCCCGTGTCCTTCCGAGGACAGCAGAGACGGGCCTCTCGCCCTGGGCTGGCGTGTGGGACGACCCTGCTGGGCGGCAGGACCAGGGTGGTGGAGGGATCCACTGCTCGCCGGAGCCCCCGGCGTGCTGCCCCGCACCCTGCGGGGTACCTTCTTGCACTTGGTGTTCGGAGGGGCGCAGCAGCCCACCTGGGGGTGACTCTGCTCCTTCTGGGGCCCTGCACTCAGCCAGTAGGCACAGGTGACACCTCGGAGGGGCTGCGGGAGGCCTCGAGCTTGCATCCCACTGCCTGCAGACGGCACTGGGTTCGAGAAGCCTGTTGGGTGAGCCTTGTCTGGCTGCTGTGCAGCCCGGCCGGTCAGCGGGGAGGGGCCCTGCTGCAGATGAGGAAGCAGCACGCAGGGAGCGCAGGGGACCAGGCCCTGGCACACAGCGGGTGAGCGCAGGGCCAGGCTACAGCCACGCACAGGAGGATGGGTTTGGGTAAGGTGGGAGCTTCGGTGGCCTGGCTGGGGCTTCAGGGAGCCATGAGGGCCCCAGTGGGAGGAGCACTCCGGGAGGCCACGCTCCATCACGGCACCTGCCGTGGGCCTAGGTGTGCTGGCTGACATCCAGCCGAGCCCCTGCGTCCCCGGGTGGCTCTTCAGCGAGTCCTAGCCCTGGCCTGGTGCTGCGGTGCTCTGCGCCGGATGGGGTGGGGTGGAGAGGTGCCCTGGTCTAGCCTGGCTTCCATGCTTGCTGTGCTGGTTCCCCAGTGTCTGTCCTGGTTCCCTGCCATGCCCAGAGGTCCAGGGAGGTCTTGGTGGGGCTCTGAGCCTGAGCCTGGAGAGACGGGTGGCACCTTCTGCAGGAAGTCCTCCTTGATGTCCCCTTCTGTTGTGCCGCAGGCAGGGCTGGCTGAGTCAGTCCCCCTGCTCCTGGCACATGGCTGGGGGAGCAGACCTCCCTTAGGCAGCTCTTAGTGATATGTGCAACGTGGCCCCCTGCAGCCCTCACTCAAAGCTTCTGGGACCCTGGGCGGGCACCGTACCCCATGCCTGAGACCGCCAACCTAGAGGTTCCTGCTCCCCTCCAGCCGTGTGCATAGCCAGGATCCGAACCCAGATCTGCTGACCGTGTCGGGGATGGGCAGGAAGGGCCAGTCTTGTGGCTACTGTCCACTTCCCCACATGGGTGGCGCCTGGCTGTCTGGAGAGGCGGCCCTGGCCCTCAGTAGCCTGAAGGCCCTGGCCCGAGGGAAGCCCGCTGTCCTCCCATCCTTCCCTCCCAAGCTGTCGCCTTCATCCCAGACCAGGAGGGAAGCCCCTGTCTGAGAGGCAAGGGAGTGTGCGGTGTGCGGGGGAGACTTCAGAATCTGGACACCCCCACTTCCTTCCAGACGAAGCTCTGTGTAGGGAGATAAGAGGTTGGAGGAGCTGCCGCTGTTGGGCTACACTGCGTGCGGGGGACTTGGGTTCCCGGGTCTCGCTGAGATACGGTGCAGGCTGGGCTGGCTTTCTAGCACCGTGACACATCGTGCAGCCTGTGCTGGGCACGCCTGCTCTGCCATCCCCACCCTGTCCAGCCGGTCAACGAGTTTGCTTGTTACCTTCTTGGGCCAGGGTGGGAGGGACCCAGATGCCACGAGGGGCCAGTGGGGAGCCCAGACCTCAGTTGGCCTTGCTTTAGGGAGAAGGGGGTGGGCAGCCCTGCCCTGAAGGAGGCCTGGGGAAGCTTTCTGCAGGAGGCACCCGTCCAGGGAACCAGGGGAGGCGGGAGCTTCTGGCCCAGGGAATGGCGTGGCCAAGGCTAGCAGCCTGACCTGGCCATTCCTGGAATGGCCCTGGGCTGGGGTGGAGAGCCGGCAGGGCTAGGGTGCGGGGTGAGGGCAGGCAAGGAAGAAGGCGGGGTGGTTCTGCTGCTCAGGCAACTGGGAACCATTCTGCCTCCTCCAGGCCTGGGGGATGGGTGGCCCTGGGTGGGGAGAGGCTTCCTTCTGGGGAGCACCAGGCCAGCCTGCCCCTGGCAGCCAAGGGAGGGAGGCTGGTCCTGCAGCTGCCCGGAGAGCTCCTGTGCTGGGACCAGCCTGGCTCAGAGGCAGGGCCCGAGGGATGCCCCATGTCAAAGTGAAGACACAGGGCCAGGGAGATGGCTCAGCGGAATAAGCACTTTCCTGGCAAGTGCAAGAGTCTGAGTTCAATCCCCGGTTCTGCCACAAAACAGTACAAAAAAATCTTAGCAGAGTGAAGAAGACACAGCAGTGGCTGGCCCAGGATGTGGGGCACCAGCAGAGTGGAGAGGTGGGGTCTGCTGGGTGAGCAGCCAAGTCTGTGATCCTGCCCCTTGGCAGGTAACAGCAGAGAGGGACCAGGGCCTTGTGCCCCTTGGCCCGTGTGGTAGTGCGAACCGAACTGGATGTTCCCACATCCAACTGTATGCGCCCATCAAAGCTGGGGTCTTTGGAAGAAGCAGCACCCACACTGGTGTGGGGGAGTTTGGGGTCCCAGGCTCTGTGAGTTCTGAGCCCCTGAAGTCCTCTGGCGTCCCTGATCTCAGCTTTATCGCCATGCTGCTGGCCCAAGGTGTGTCTACCCCCTCCCCTGTGCTCCCTGCCTCCTGTGCCCTGTGCCCAGGCAGCCCAGGACGCAGGTCCACGTGACACACCACTGGCTAGCAGCATGGCCTGGGCAGGTTGCAGGGTGTTTGGGCCTCCATCTCTTCTGTGGAAGTGGGCAACACAGAGCTGGTGAGACTTGGGTATTGTGGATAAGCCAGTGCAGGGCCAAGTGTGGTCAGGGTCAGGGGTGCTGCCCGCACCCTGCCTGTCCCCTGCTCCTGGAGAAGGTTGGTGCAGGGCGTGTGCCATCTGCAGAGGCAGAAGTGTGGGGGCCAGCCTTCCTGGCCTCCTCCTCTGAGACCCTGAGGGCCCCCTGCAGGGTATGAAGGGAAGAAGCCACAGCAAGCCACAGCAGGTGGCCTGGAACGAGGTTTCTTACAGGTGCAGGATTCATTGGTGTCCTGGGGGCTGCTGGTGGATTGCACAGGCAGGTGATGCCTGGGCTGTGTGTCCATCCGTCCTGCCATCCAGGTGTCTGTCTGGCTCGCCTGGGCCCATGCCCTTTGCCTAGGTCTCTGGAGGCCCAGGTGGTGGGAATACTGCAGAGGTGGAGCCCCAGTCTTTCTGCAAATTAGGGTCAGCTTCTGTCCAGTCAGCCAGGCAGGGTCCCTGGGTGAGTGTATGGGATGAAATGCTAGGCTCCCCGATGTCACCCTCAGGCTGGGGAGCACCACAGGACCAGCTGAGCCAAGGTGGCTGAAGCCCTGGAGTGCAGCTGAGCTGTCCTGTGTTTGAGCTGTGGTGGGTGCGTGGCTAGGCAGGGAGCAGGCTTGACGGGTTGGGGTGGGCGCCACAGGAACCCAGCAGCCATGTGGGTTCTGGCAAGGCCGGGGGTGTGGGCCACCCAGGCTATGTTAGGCATGGGTACTGGCCAAGTCTGTTGTCCCCGGGAGGGAACATGTTCTCCATCCAGGGCAGCACTGGGGGGCCAGGTCAGCCTGAGTGTTGCTGTGTGTGTGCATTGTATGACCCTTGTCCCACACCTGCCTGTAAGCAGGTCCTTGCTTGGGCACCGGATCCCCTGCCACCTGAGGGCGCCCTTGGCTCCTGTGTGGATCTGGGGGATCCTGGAGCAAAGTGGGGTGCAGGCTCCAGGCACCTGCGCATGGGAAAGTCCTGTCCCCAGGAAGTTTGTCTCTGTCCCCAGGAGCAATCTTCAGCAGTATAGCCAGCCTCAGACCATGGCTGTTAGAGTAGTGCAGAAAGCATGGGGCTTGACCCGTGGCCTCTGAGCTGTCCTGGTGTCACCCCTCTGAGGGACCCGATAGGCAGTGCCATGCTCAGGAGCAGCGGGTGGGCACCTGGTGTCCTCCGCTGTAGCTTGTCTCTGCAGGTCAGATTGTCGCCCTGTCTGCAGGAAGGGAGGCCCTGCTCTGTCCCAAGTGCCCTCACTGGCTCCCGGGCTCTGGGCCCAGCCAGCAGCTGCCCTACCATCCACAGCCTGCTCCCTGTCTGACCTGCCTGTCCTTGCCTCACGGGTCCCTCCTGTGTTGCTCCGCAAGTCCCCTTCACAGGGGCCCGGTGAGGGCTGTCCCCAGCCCACGGTCTGTCCCCTGCTCCCTTCATCCTTCCTGGCCACCTTTGGGCAGTGGCTGTGAGGGAGGGGGCAGGTGCTGTGTACATGGATCAGGGGCAAAGAGAGGCTGGGGCACCCAGTCCTGGAGGGCCCTGGCATCCAGGATGGTGTCTCCCTTGGCTCCAATATTCAGGGCTCCACTTCTGGGGCTCAGTTGGGGAGCCTGTGTGGGAGGTCTAAGGAGCAGCCTGCAGGGACAGTGAGCTATGCTGTTGCTGTCATTGTGCTGGCTGAGATGGGGTGTCAGGCCACCCCATGGCCAGCGCCCGGGTGCTGAGTGGACGCTGCTGTGTGCTCTGTGGTGCCCTGGGCCTGGCTGAGGAGGTGGGCAGGATGCCCCAGCTCACAGAGGGGGAGACCAGCATGGGGGCGTGACCCCTGGGGCCTGGCATTGGTGGTTCTGGGCATGGGCTGCTTTCCCTGGGCCTCCTGCTGCTGGCCCAGCACAGCGCAGTTCCCATGGCCCGTGTTGCCAACCCGAGGGCCAGGCTTGGTCTTGACACTGCGCTGTCTGGCAGCATCAAGCCTGGGCAGGTGAGTGTCTGGCAGCCGCCCTCAGTGCATTGCGGGCCGGAGGTGGCGTGCCGGCCCTGTGAGTCACCCGATGTGGAGGGAGAGTGGGCGGGGCCCGGCTGCAGTGGCAGACCTGCTGAGGCCTGCCACTGCTGGGGCCTGGCAGGCGGATCGGTGGGCGGGCAGGTGGGGCTGTGGTGGCCCAGGTCTATGCATGGAGGAGCCCCCCAACCCCTACTCCGGCTGTGTCTGAGGGCCCCGAGTGCTGAGAAGTCTCAAGTCTGGGCCCTGTGGGTTCTCCTGAGAGAAGGGGAGGCTTCTCTGAGGAAGTGGTGCCGCGCGCGCGCGCGCGCGCGCGTGTGTGTGTGTGTGTGTGTGTGCACAGAGAGGCCTGGTCATGCCCCCTGGAGACTGAGGGCCAGGAGCCGTGGGCTGTGGGTCCCTGGAGGAGGAGGGTGGCCTTTGCGTGACGGCTGAGAGAGACCCTGGGAGCTCCTGGGCCGCTGCCCATCCGAGCTGCCCTGGTGGGGGCTGTGCCTGCGTCCCTGTCAGTGGCCTGCCCTCATGCTGTCTGGGCCCCAGGACAGCATGTGGGGGGCCTCTGGGTCCCGGGGCCTACTCGGGGGATTACCATACCCGGCCCGTGGGGCATCAGCATCCGTCGGGCGCTCCCAGGGTCCCGTCGGTGCCCTGTGCGCACACACGCGCCCTGCCAGAGCAGGCCAGAGGGGCTCAGGCTGAGGCGACGTATGGCCCCAGAGGCCGAGTTAACCTCCACCTCCTGCCTCGCACAGCTGTCCCCTGCACACCCCACCCGAGTGTAGAGAAAGGGTGCTTGTGCACGTGTGTGCGTGTGTGTGTGCACTTGTGCACGCGTGTACACCTGGCTTTGCCCGGGACCCAGGCTCCCTTCACTGGAAGGGACGAGGCCCAGGGAGGGCAGTGGCCCCTGTAGCCGGGAGCTGGGTGCTGGCAGGCCCGGGACGGTCTCGAGGAGAGAACGCCAGACCCGTGCTGCTCTGCCCCTTGTGAGCTGAAGGGCTCGGGGACAGGAGCTCAGGTTAGGGGCAGACCCGGCCCTGCGTCAGGCTGGTGAGCAGCAAGGTGTGTGTGGTGTGTGTGTGGCAGCCGGCCTGGGTGGGTGGCTCTGAGACCCGTGTTCACATCCCCAGCTCAAGGGCGGACAGGGTGTTGCTGGGAGGGAAGGGGGGAGCACTGTGCCCGTCTGAGCCCTCGGTGCTGGCTCCTGGGGTGCCTGCTGGGCCCGGCGCCCACACATTCTGGTTCTGGGCAGTGTTGTAGAGCCTCTGGCGGGGCTTCCCGGGGCAGGGCTGGCTGCTGGGCGCCTGGCCAACACGTGCCCGTGCAGAGGTGGCCTGCACAGGGGCACAGCAGCGGGCTGCTCGTGAGCACAGACCCGGGCCCTGGAGGGACAGTGACTGCTGTATTGGCCAGAGAGCCCGTGCTGCTCCTGAAGCCACCAGGGTCAGCTGGGCCTTGCTGAGGCAGTGATAAATCGACGGCTTTGTGAAGTGGCCCTGTGGTCACCTCGAAGTACAGGCAGATGCTGGGCAGGCACCCCGCGGCTGCTCTTAGCAGCGAGTCGGTTTTGTGGTGATGGGCTTGCTAGGTGCTGGTGACCTGTGCAGCAGGTGAGAGTGGAGGGGCCTGTCTACCTGTTGTGGCCCCCCACTCGTGCAGCAGCAGCAGCAGCAGTCCTAGCTAACTGTCCCGGCCCGGAGCAGCTGGGAGGACCCGGGGGGTCATGGGTGACCACCAGCCACAGCTGAGTTGTCGTGACTTGTAATATAAAGAAAGTATTTGGTGGAGCTGGAAGTGGAAGAGGGGGGCCGGGCTGTTGTGGCTTGGGCAGGAGGTCCCCACCCCTCTGTCAGGGACCTTGTCCAGGTGTGGCCCAAAGCTGAGCCAGGTGGGCAGCACCCTGGGGCCCTCGGGCCGGGAGGAATGAGAAGGGTCCTAGGCATGCAGGAGGGGTGATAGTGGCCTGGGGGTCACTTTGCCATTGTGAGGGTGGGCAGGAGCCTGGGGCACAAGGCCCAAGCCCCAGAGAAGCGGAGGAAGGGCACCTTTCCGCTCCCCTGGGCGCTGGGCTCAGTCCCTCCCTGGTGTAGTGCAGCACTGGGGAGCTTAGCTGAGCGGCCCCTAGCCCCAAGCCCTGGGGTCGGGCGCTGTGACAGGAGCCTTTATACTGCGGGATGAGAGAAGGGAAGTCACATGCCTGATGTGTCCTAGGAGGACAGCAGTGGCCCTCAGTGGGCAGAGCCCTGTGGTGGAGTATGAGTATACTACAGCTGGGCACTGCGGGAGGCCAGGGGAGCCCGGCGGCGGGGGGGAGCGCCTGTCCTGGCCCTTTGCTCTCCCAGGGAGAAAGGAGCTGCTGTACCGGGTGCTTCCCAAGCGCCTGCCAGGGCAGCCCCACTGCGGCACAGGGCCAGCCGGAGGGTTTGCAGGCCACAGCTGACTTCTGGTTCTGCTGCAGCCCCAGTGACTTCGCAGTGAGTGTCCCCAGGGCTGGCAGGGCAGACAGGAAGCTCCCTTCCTGGGATGGTTGAAGGCCGCTTGTCAGCAGAAGGTGCCTCTCGCTCCGAGCCACCTGGTGGCCTACCTGGAGATCTGCCCTTGAAGGGGCCGAGCTGGCTGGGCCTGGGTCCTCCTGGGACTTTCAGGCCCCAGGCTACAATCCTGCCCAGCTCTGTGCGTCCCACTAGCCCTGCACGTGGCGTGGCCTTGGCTCATGGCACAGAAGGTGGCCTGTGCCCTCCAGAACAAGCCCCTTGGGCAGCCCCCTCCCTGCCCACTTCTGGAAGCCCCTGGGGGTGCGGGTGGTGCCCTGAGGTGGGCCCTGGGCATGCGGTCTGAGCAGCGCTGCTCTTGCCCGGCCTCTGCTTCGTGCTCACTCTGCTCTGCAGGCCTTGCGCCCAGCTCCTGCCCCGGCCTTGTGTCCCTCCTCTGGGCTGGGCTTGCTTTTGAGGGTGCTGCCTGGGTGCAGGAGGGGCCTGTGCAAGGGGTGGTGCTTGTGGGTGCTGCCAGGTGGGCTCAGGCCCCCCACATCTGTTGTTGGGCGCTGCCACCCGGTCTGCAGGGGCTCAGCAGGTCACCTGATCTCCTTGCAGCTGGGCAGTTGGCCATGGTGGAGTGGATCTGAACCCATGTCCGCCCACATCTGGGCCCATGTGGGGCCAGGGTGAGGTCCGTCTCGAATGAGGAAATGGGGCCAGTGCCCAGTCCCTTTCCAGGAAGCACTTGGTTTCGGCCATCAGGAGCTGCCTGTGGTCCCAGGTGTCTGGTGCAGACGGTGGGCTGGGCTGGCTCTTGGAAAGGGGAACTGGGCCACGGCCTATGCCAGTGCCATTTGCCAGGCCAGTGCCTGCTGTCCGCTCTGCACCCTGCTCTCCAGGCCACCCCACCACAGCACCTGAAGCTCTGAGACCTCACCCTGGCTGGCTGGGGGCTCATGGGCCCACCTCCATGGTGGGACCTCTCGCCGGCCCTCACCATGAGGCTGCGTCTTCTGGCCTCTCTTTCCTGGCGGGCAGGGGACCGCAGGTGGCTGGCAGGTGAGGGCCGCCTGGCAGGCACTGGGGCCACATGGGGGCCAGGAGGGTCTCATCTGTCATGCAGTCTGCCTGGGAGTGCGAGGGCCGGGACTTGGTGGGGGAGTTCAGAGGTGCTGAGGCTGGCACCCGAGACCTCTCTGTGGAGTGCAGGCTGGTGGTGTCCAGATGTGGCTCCCGGGCACGGTTTGATCCTGGCTGGGATGAGGTGCCCGTGGCCTTCCAAGGCCCCTGAACTTCCTGGGTGCATGGATCTGAAGGCCAGAGGGTTCTGGAGGGAAGGCCCAGGCTCTGGGCTGGCCTGGAGGGAGGCTATGCTTGTTTTGGGGCTCTGGGCAGGACTCCTGGCCCGGCTCACTGTGCTCCTGCAGCTCGAGAGCTTTGGGGGGCCTAGCTGCACCCTTCCTGGGCCTGGTGTCAGGAGGCTTGGGCTGCCCGAGGCAGGGGGGTGGCTGACCCTTGTTCCCGGCTTGCCTGGCGTGGGTCTCTGCTGTAGCTAGCTGCCCAGGGTTCCGTGCCGACACCTGGCTCTGCAGTGTCACAGAAGCATACCAGGCACCTTGCCTTTCTCACCAACCCTGGCTTGGCCCTGGCTGGCTGGGACCAGGAGTCTGTGGGTTGAACCCTCCTCGCTCGGGGTGCCAGGGGTTATGGTGAGGCCCCGGAAGGCCTGTGCATGAGGCTTAGAAGTCCTGGCCTCCGCTGTCTGGATCCAGCTTCTGATTTCTATTCTAGGGTGATGTTGGGGGGCTTGGACTCATGTTTCTCCTGCAGCTCACTTGCAGGGGTACAGTCTGCACCCCAGGGGGCCTTTGTCCCCTGTGCCCGCCACATTGACTGCAGCAGGCCCTGTAGTACTTGGCTTTGGATTACAGGGGTGGACTCTCCAGGCTGGCCAGTGCCCTGTGTGAGGAGGTTCACACACATGCAGCCTCTCATGGATGGCGTCATCCAGGCTGAGCTGCCCGCCCTGCTGCCGGGGTCCCTGCGCCTGCGTGCTGGATGTCTTCTCTCCTAGGCCTTGGCATGTGGGGTGGGCCGGGCTGTGCAGCTGGTAGCTCTTGGAGTCATGGATGCTGGAGGGGCCATGTGTCCAGGAAGGGTCCTGGGCAGGTACCCCTGGCCCAGGGAGGCCCTGGGGAGCTGGGGGCAGGGGCTTCGGGCATCAAGGGCAGTGATGCGGGGGCTGGGGTTTTGGTGTTGGCAGAAGGGCCGGGGCGGGGAGCTGTGAACATGGACGCTGCCAGCCCATCCAGCCTCGCGGCCACCCACACCTGTGAGTGCCAGTTGGTGGGACTGCAAGGGCCTCAACCATGGCCTGGTGAGGTAAGGGTGATGTGTCCGACTGTGGCCCTGGGCCACGTCTACCGGTGCTCCCCTAGGTGGGATTCCTTTTGGGCTGGCCCTGTTCCCTGTGCTGAAGGCCAGGAGGAAGGAGCCTGGCCTGGCTGGGCTGGGTTGGTGCCTGGGGCAGCTGGATTCTCTGCTGGGTGGGCATCACACCTGTGGCTGGGCAGGGTGCAGTGGGAATTCCCGGGTTCCTGCCCAGAGCCTTGGCGGGCTGAACAGGAGGGAGGGGGCTGGGGTCTTAGTGCTGGTCCCCAGGGGACCGAATCAAGGGGCCCTGGATCTACCCTCCAAGATGGCCCCGCCCACCTCGAGGGCCTGTGCCACGTCTAGGAAATGATGCCCCGGGAGCCTGGGAGACCTTGGGCTGTCCTTGAGAGCTGCCCTGGGACCAAGCTGATCACGTCACTGAGCACCTCTTGGTGTGCCCCAGAGCCAGCTAGTGATGCAAATGAGGATGAGAAAAACAGCCCCAGGGGCGGAAAGAGCTGTGGTGTTCCACGACAGCCAGCCAGCCAGCCGTGGGCAGCCACCAGGAGCCACATGGCTCAAAACGAAACAATCATTTCTTTTCCTGTTGAAGAGAAGCCGCGTGCACCTTCTAAAGTCTGAGGCCCCTCACCCGAGGCTGTGACGGTTGGGGTTTCTCCAGGAGTTCCCCACCTTTCTGCCCGCCCAACTTCTTGAATGTCGGGGCCAGCACCTGGCTGTGTCGTGGACAGGTGGGGGACAGTGCTTGCCTTGGGGAGGTGAGTGCCCTCCCAGGACCTGGGCGGCACCTGTCCCTGTGTGGGCACCACACCGGTGCCTGGGGCCTGGGGACATCCGTGTAGCTCGACGCCAACCTCTGAGGGTGAGCTGTGGTGGGGACATCTGGGGGCAGAAAGCTGGGGCCTGGCCCCGGCGGCGTGGGTGGGGCCTTCTTCCCTGTAGGACCTGGGCTCAGACAGCGGCTTGGTCCTGCTGTGACCCTCTGGGAACCTGTGTGATAAAAGCTAGCTGTGTGCTGACAGGTGGCAGGTGCCTGGGCCACAGCTCCCACTTCATGTGTGTCTTTATCATCTACAGAGCCACCAGTTTTGTAGAGAGCTGTCATTGCTCTGCTGTGTGTGTGTGTGTGTGTGTGTGTGAGAGAGAGAGAGAGAGAAAAGGAGAGGGAGAGAGGGGGAGGGGGAGGGAGAGGGAGACACAGGCAGATGGGTGGAACCCTGGGTTATCTCAAGTCTGCTGTGCGGGGTGAAGGGTGGAGAACTTCACACAGTAGGTCAATCACAGCTCCCTGCTCTCCAGTGGCCTTGTCCCTTTGGTTTCCTTTGGAGGTGTGGCTGACTGCTTGGTGTCAGGTGGGGACCACAGGGGATGGCCACGTACCCTGCCCTGGGTGTGGTGTCCTGGAGGTCCCCCTGTGGCAGGTGGGGGAGCAGCAGCTGGGGTGGAGGTGCTCTGGGCTGGGCTTGGGTCTCTAGCCCTCTGCCCTGTCCACTCTCTATGGTGTCCGTCCCTCCCACTCAAGTCCAGTCCTGCACATGGCTCTCTGTGGTGGTCACCTGTCTCCTCAAGACCCAGCCCTGAGTGGGAAAGCCTGGGGCTCGCTGGGAGCTGGCAGCAGAGCTTGTGCAGCCACCCCAGGACCTGAGCTCCCTGCAGCGGCAGCCTGGGTGCTGCCCTGTGCATGCAGTGGAGAAGGGAGGGTGCCGCATGGCCGGGTCCTATGTTGGGCGGGCCGGGAGGCTGGCAGGAGCTGGCCAGAGCCACCTGGCCTCCTGGCCAGGGTGCGCCTTCCATGGGCCCCTCCACCTGTCCCGTCTCTGCACCCTAGGACTTAGTTTCCCCCTCTGCGCCATGGTGGCTTAGGGGGTGTCACCCCCAGGTGAGGTGTGTACCCCAGAGACTGAGTAACCTGGACAGTGGTCCCCGTGGTGCCTGGCTGGTCCAGTGGGCGACAACACTGATGCTGATGCAGGGCCTGTGGCCACAGGGCCATGGCTGCAGCACAGGCACGGAGTGGTGGCTTCATGCAGACACTATGACCTCGGCTGTCCGTGTGCTCTGCTCTTGCCTGGAGGCTGCTGGGCCTGACAGCCCCTCCTCGCACCCTTTCCTCCTGGCTGCACTGTCCGCTTCCCCCGCTGTGGCTTGGCCCAGCCACACCTGTTAGCACCAGGCCAGCCACAGCCTCGCCGGGCTGGGAGAGAGGCGGATGCCAGCTGGCCACTGTTTCCTGTTTCTCCCCCTGCTTCCGGCCAGCCCCAAGCTTGCTAGAGTGGCCGAGAGAACCCCACACACCACTTGTGAGCCCTTTGCCACCTGCAAACCCCATCAGCGGCGCTGGGCTTCGGCCCTGCTGTTACACGGCAGGGCAGGGCAGGGCAGGGGTCACTCGGGGCTAGGGCGGTGTGGCAGTGGGGATGGGGAATGGCGGGCAGTGACGGTGGTGCAGGGGCCGAGCCACTGCACGTTAGCTGGATGCCTCCGCCCTACCCTGGGCTGTGCTAGAGACTGTCTTCCCAGTTAGAATGTGTGGGCCTCGGTGGGGCCTGCCTGCGTTCTGAGGACTATAGCAAGGGGTCCCCGGGTGCCCAGTGCCTGGTACCAAGGGTACTTGGGGTCCCTGGCTGGCTTGGAGGAGCTCTCTGGGAGTCCTGCAGTCATCCTGTCAGGCCTTTGTCCTGCCCCACACGCCACCCCCTCTGCACCCCTGTCTCCCGAGCCCCTCTCCATGCTAGGCTCTGATCCGACCCTGAGGCCCCTGGTGAGTTCCTGCCATTGGAGCCCCCGAGGGATGGGTGAGTTCAGGGAGGGAGAGCCCGGCCTTGGGCTGGAGGGCCGGGAGCCGAGAGGCCTGCTGTCTCCTGATCAGGGCTGGGAGTAGGGACCACAGGGGGTTTTTGCCATCAGGTCTGCAGGGCCCTGGAGGACACACTAGGGTGAGCTGGGCTTGCAGAAGCAGTGGCCAGAGAGGACTCCAGCCCCCTCCCCTGGCCTGCTGTGATGCCTTGGGCTCTCGGGAAGTCTGTGTCCTCTGTCCACAATGAGGCCACAATGCCTGGTCATTCCTGGCTCCTGTATGTTCTTGGGCCAATGGGACTGTGTCCCCTTCCCTCTTGTCCTCACCCTTCCTGTTCCAGGGTCTGACCTGGAGCAGGTGAGTGGCCACAGGCGCCCCTGGAGAGAGTGGCTGGGGCAGGCTGGCCAGTCTCTGCGAGGCCTGCTCGGTGCTGGGGACACCTGCTTTGGGTTCCTGGGTCTGAGCAGCTGCAGGGTGTGCCTGAGCTCTGCGTCCTGTGTCTGATGTTTCCTGGGGAGCCGAGTCTCCTTCCCTGTGTTCCCTGCTTTGAGGCCCTCAGCTCTTGGGAGGGCCCATTTTTCTCCTGACCCCTCATGAGGCTGGGACCTCCTGGGGCTGAGATTTGGGGCTGAGCCCTGATTGGAGAAAGGCTGAGGTGACCCCAAAAGAGATGAAATTTCAGTGACTGGAGCTGTAAACCAACACTTAGGCAGGCAACAGCAGGGGGCCACCCTCCCCAAGGAAGGTGGTGGCCCCATCTCTGCTTCCCCTGGAGGAAGCAGGGGTACATGCTGGCAGGAGGGCCAAGAGCTGAGGGGCCTGCAGGGGCACTCTCCTGTTGGCGTGCCCATTTCGCAGAAGGGGACACAGGTTCATTGAGGTTACTGGGTTGCCAGGGTCCCTTGGCCAGGGAGCGGCGAGCGTATGGCTCCTCCTCGTCGCCTGTGTGCCAGGCGCCTGTTCCTGAAGATTCCCCCGCCATGGGCCCGCGTCCTTCCTTGTTCCCGCGCTGACCACCCTCAGCTTCCTCCAAGCCCTGGCACACCGTGGCCCCTGCCCCTCCCATGCCTGGCAGCAAGGGAAGCAGTACTTCAGGAAGGTGGGGCGGAGGTAGGCGTCTCAGGAAGCTCTAGGGGCCCACTAGCTGCCCACCACATGGTTTCGGTTCCGGGGGGGTCCCCAGGCAGGGATGGGGTGCTTGTGCCCTGTCTGGCTTTGGTGTCTCACTCCGCCCCTAGCCCCACCCCCAGCCCCACCTCCTGCTCTGGGATGTCTTGCTGGCCTTGGACCAGGACTGATGCAGGGTGGCCTTTTCTGTTTAACGCTGGGGGTGGCCTGATTGTTTTTGGGGCCCCAGGGGGCTGGGGGTAATGGAAGATCCCTGGAGGCTGGGGAGAGGGCTGGAAGCCTGGGCACAGCCCCACCCCCGCTGCCGTGGGCTGGCATTTCCTGCCACCTCCGTGCCAGCCTCCCCTGCCTGCCAGGCAGAGGCCGGAAGGGGGCTGTGGGGGCTCCCTGGGGCTCCTGTGGTGTGGGGCGGGAAGTGCGGTGTTGGTGGGCACTTGAGGTTGGGGGGAGCTGGGTCACTCAGGACTCTAGCGTATCCCATGGGGCCGCCAGCACCTCCCGGCACTCGTCCCTGCGGGGGCAGCAACTAGGATGAGAACATTCTTCATTTTAGGTTTACTGAATGTCACCTTGGCCCCCCAGGGCCATGGAGCTTCCCTGCCTGCTCTGGGCGCTGGGCAGAAGGGGGCATTTCTGCCACCAAGAGATTGGCTTTGAGTCACTGTCGTATCAAGGGGGGTGACAGTGCTGCCTCTTCCAGGAGGCCTCCCGGGCTGCACCTGAGCCGGCCGGCTGCTGTGCCTGCTCCCTCTGCTGCCTCTCTGGTGTGCCTGGAGGCCCCGTGAGTGCCCCTGCAGGCTTTCCTTCCCATTCCAGGTTGCAGGGGCAGAGGGGGGTGGGGTGGGGTGGCGAGGTGCAGGGTGTTGGGGGTGTGCGGTCCTGGGCTGGAGGGGCCAGGCTCTGAGGTCTCCCTGTTGTCTCCTGGGCTCTGTCCCTCACGCAGGCTGGGTGGGCTGCGCGTGGGGAGGGTCCTAGGCTTGGCGACACCCCCCACTGAGGCCACAGCTCCGGGCAGGTGGGCAGCTGGCTGCCTGGAAGGTGTGTTGAGGGTGCTTGGGCCAGGGGGAGGCAGGCTTTCTCTGAGGGTAGAGGGGGCGATTTTGCCCACTCCCCTCTGGCCTGAAAGTGGCTCTGTCCCAGAGGCTGCAGACACGCCCTGGCCTGCTGTCGCCTGGCCTGCTGTCACCCAGCTCTGGAAAGTGCCTGCAGCCAACATTCTGCAGCAGCAGGAAGGCCCAGGCTGGGCCCAAGGGTGGGGGCCAGCTGAGGCAGGCACTGCTGGGGTGGCCGGGGGCTGCAGGGGGCCCCAGGAGCCTTCATGGCGTCCTCTCCTCTTGTCTCTGCCATCCCCCTTCCTCTGTGCCTTCGGGGCCAGGTCTCTCCATCTGGTCAGCTCAGCACCCTCTCAAATGCAGGTCAAGCGTGAGTGCCTTGATGGGGGCTGGGGAGATTTGGGGTGTAGCCTGGTACCCAGGAGCCACACCACTCCCCCCCCTCCTTCCTCCGGGTGAGGCCTGTCCTGCCCTCTCCTCCTCTTTCTGCCTGGCAGAGCAGGTCAGCAGGCACCAGCTGAGCCCAGGCCTTTTCCTGGTCCCTCCTGGTTGGCCAGGGGTGTGGCCTGCAGTCCCAGGACTCCCTTCTTCTCTGGCTAGGCTCCCGCTGGAGGGACATTCTCTCCTGGCGGCAGCACAACCTGCCTTGCCTGGTGTCTGGGACAACTGCCTGGCCGAGCTGCCTATGGCCGAGCTGCCTGTAGTACCAGTTCTGTGGGAGCCAAAGCAGAATTTGAGTCTGAGTGCAACCTGGGCAACTCAGGGAGGGTGTCTCAAAATAAAAAATAAGAATGTAAGGCTGGGGAGTTAGCTCAATAGAATAAGGGCCTGCCTGTCAAGTGGAGGGTCCTGAGTTCAATCCCCAGTACTGAAAAAAAAATGTGTGGGGGACGTAGCTCAGTGCAGAGGCTCTGGGCTCAATCCCCCGTACTGCAGGAAAGAAAATGTCCCCAGGAGGCTGCTGCAGCCAGCAAGCTCCAGCACAGGCCCCGGCAGGTACGGCACAAAAGGTATGGCGGCCAGGCGGGCTCCTGCTTGGCTGACTCTGGAAGGCCCGGCAGGCAGGAATGGCTTTGGGGCTGGCTGGGGCCTTGCTGGGTGGCTCCAGGCTTCATGTCTGCTGACCCGCCTCCCTGATACCCCCTTGCCTCAGATGCGGGGGCTGCAGGGCTGGACCGGCTGGCGGTCAGCTTGAGCTCTGTCGTCCTGACCCAGAACGAGCAGGTGTCTCTGGGTTGTACTTTGAGGACAGGGTGCGGGGTGTGGCTGGCTCCGGATTCCTCTTCTGGGGCCCTTTCTGGTGCCTTGTGGGAATGGCAGAGCTGCACGGCCCCAGCGGCTGCTGCTCGCAGGGCATGTGCCTGTGGGCGGCCCTCGGCTGGCACCTTCTCTGCATTTCCCGTGTGTCAGAGGTGGGTGGCGGCTTCCTCGACAGGGCTGCAGGAGTTCCGTGACATCAAGGGTGTGGAGCGTGTGCTGTGTCCCTTGAGGGGCTCATCGCCTGTCTTTTCTGGCCAGCCCCTGGGTGCCCCTCCTCGTCCAGGACTTGACAGCTAGCGAGGCTGCCCTGTAGCGCCCACCCGGCTGCTCTGCCCCACCACCTAGTTCTGGATTTCCTTATGTGGATATTTTGAAGTTCAAAGAAATGTTTGTTCCTCGTGTTAGGAGGGACAAAGGCGCCCAGCGGTCTGCGGCGGCCCCAGACGGGGCTGATCACCTGTAGACTTGTGTCCGTGGAGTGTGCCTGTGGCAGCAGGCCCTGGCCTCCACAGTCAGCGCCGCTCCTGGGGCACCTGGCTGACCCAGAACCCAGGCCCCCTGTCCTGCACTCTGCGCCCTGCACCCTGGTCCAGGAGGGAGTGCCCAGGAAGATTGCGGGCTCAGACCCGCTGAGGAGTTGAACCCCGCCCTGTAGCCCTGGGGGCCTCTCGGCAAAGCTGCTGGGTCCTTTGGCTGCTGTGTGGCCAGCTTCTGGGCGGTGTGGGGGGCCAGCGTGGGCCTCGGCCGGAGTGCTCCTGCCAGTCTGAGTGCTGTGCTGGGGCGGCGGTGGTGCTCAGACGCTGGTGGTGTCCTGGACTTTCTGCACTGGGACGCAGGTGTCACCTGTGGGCGAGGCCAGGGTGGTGGAGCCATTGTGGGTGCCTCATGGTGCAGCAGGCCCGTGTCCCGCTCCAGGGCGCCTGTGTTGGGTCCTTGTGTTGCATGACTGTCTGGCTTCCTGGAAGAGTGCGAGGTCTCAGCGAGGGGGCCAGGAAGGGCTGAGCCGCGGGGCCCTTGCTGCCTGCGGGCGTCTTGTCTCCCTATGGGTGGCCTGACGGCTGGGGGGTGGTGGGTACACCACGTGGGGGCTTCTATAGCCCTGGGCATGGCGCCTAATAAAGTGCTGCTCAGGGTCTTGAAATCCCAGCGTGCAGGGCTGGCGTGTGGGTGGTCCCTGTGGCCCAGTCTGCCTGGAAGCTCCCTCCCACGCAGGAGGTGCCAGGTGCCCTTCTTGCCTCTGGGCTTCTTTAGAGTCAGAGGGGCCTGAGGGCTGGCGTCTGCCACCACCTTGGTGGGACTGTGAGACTTGGGCACTGTGGCTTTGGAGCCTGTGGTGCCCATCCTGGCTCGCTCCACCTGCACATGGGTGCTGGCTGCGCCCCTTGTGCCCTGCGGTCTCTGCACCTCGCGCCCAGACTGCCTCCTGACACTGCCCAGGACTCTCCTGCTTCCTCTGGGTGGGGCTGTGGGCCGTGGTGACCGCCAGGCCACATCTGGCATGGGGTCTCGTGGGCCCGTGCGTGCCCAGGACGCAAGTGGTGGCACAGCCTCCGCGGGCCTCCCTGACCCACCCCGTGGACTCTTGTCTTGCAGACTTCTCCACCCAAGTGAACTCCTCGTCCCTCAATTCCCCGACGGGCCGGGGCTCAATGGCCGCCCCCTCGCTGCACCCCGCGCTGGGCCCTTCCCTTGGCTCCTCGCTGGGCTCCCCCGGGCAGCTGCACTCGCCCATCAGCACGCTGAGCTCGCCCATCAACGGCATGGGCCCGCCCTTCTCTGTCATCAGCTCGCCCATGGGCCCCCACTCCATGTCGGTGCCCACCACGCCCACCCTGGGCTTTGGCACTGGCAGCCCCCAGGTGAGTGCAGGGCCTGGGCGGGGCAGGGCAGGGCTGTGGGGGCGAGTGGGGGGCTGCCCTGGACCTGGGCTTCTCTTCCCTGCTGGGCCCTGGGGCCGAGCGGGCTGCGTCCTCCCTGCTCATGCCTGATGGTCTCCGTGGCACAGGCCCTGGTGCCTGCTGGCCTTGGCTCCTCGTGCTCGTTGGTCCTTGGTGAAGGCGGGTTGGGGGCCCTTCGGTGCTCTGCGTCTGGCCTGACACTTCTCCACCACCACCACCTGGATTGCTGTTCTTTCTGGATGGGGAGCAGCTGTTGCCAGTGGGCTGGTACTACTGTGCCGACCCTGGGGGTCCTTGTCCCAGCAAGGAGCTGCACTTCTGCTTGCTGCTTGCTGCGTGGTTCCTGCTGGATTTCCAGCTGGCCTTTCTGCCTCAATGCCCTCCAGGTCCTGCACTGTCAGCCAGCCCTTGGGGGCCCCATCTGTCCTCCTTAGAGTAGGCTGGAGATACCCCTGCCTGCTCTGATTTCTGAGCTTGGACTCACTCCTTTGTGTCCAGTAGCTGAAGCTCTGTGACGGAGAACTCTGTGGCCACCTCATAGCCCCACGCTGGGAGGACCCGCAGAGCAGGCCCTGGCCAGAGCCAGGCGGCCAGCTGCCCCAGGACTCCCAGGCCCCTGTGCCCATGAAGCCCCTAGATGCCCACGGTTCTCCTGCTGCCGGCCAGCAGGCCTGGGGCATGCTCAGCATCCGAGGCAGCCACTGTCTGTCCACCTGGGCCCTCTCAAGCTCTTGCCCCTTAGAGAACCTCCCTGGCTTTTCTGGGGCAGCCCCAAGCCCTTTGCCCCGGGGCATGGGTGGAAGAACTCCTGCCCAGGGGCGTGCACCCCCTCCACATGCCACCTGGCCTTCCAGGGACCTGAGCCGCTGCACGAGGGCTGCCTGACCAACTCCTGGGCCTGGCCGTGCTGTTTTTACCATGGCTGCCCCCACCCCCTCCTGCTGCCGGCCTGGTGCCTCGCGGTGAGAGGGCCGGTGAAGACTTGGCACGCAGGAGCTTGCTTCCTGCTGGTGGCACCTGCTGGTGTTGCAGCTCACCAGGCTGGGGACTGCCGGTGGCCCCAGGCCTGTGCTGCCCGTGGTTTGCAGCAGGTTGATTCACTGGGAGTGGGAGGGCCCTGGGCCATGTGGGTCCTACTCTGTCATTTCCTGTGCACTGTGCGGAGGGGTGCACCGTAGGAGCTCACTGACCCCCAGTTGTGCGAGCGAGGGCCCCAGGGGGCACCTTGAGGCTGACGAGGTGCAGGGCTGAGCTCCCATGCTCAAGGCCACGGAGCACCCTGGGCTGCCCCGTCTGAGTCCGTCCTTGCTGTGCTGCCACGGAGGCTTAGGTTCCTGGGACGCACAGCTGCTGCCTGGCCCCTGTGTGCAGGCTGTCTTGGATCCCCAGGCTCCCTAAGTCGACGGCCAGTGGGTGCACTGTGGGGTGTGTGTGCCCTGTTCCCAGCCCCGAGCCACAGAGCCAGCTGCCCGAGTGAGGTCCTCTGACTCCTGCTGTGGTGGGCAGGGCCCACCTTTTGTGCAGCTCTGTCCGCTGGAGGCCTTAGCTGGAACGGGGTCCACTGGTGGAGGCCCAGCTCCACGGGCTGGGCAGGGCCTGGCTAGGGAGGCCTGCTGAGGGCACAGGGAAGTGAGGGCAGCAGTCTGGGAGGTGGACCTGGGAGAGCAGGGCGTGGTGGGTGCCGAGAAAGGGCAGGGAGACTGGCAGGGCCCAATGGGGTGCTGGTGAGGTGGGAACTGAAATGCACACCAGGGATGCGAAAGGGGAAATGGGTGGGAGCCCCCACCCTGCCACAGGAAGGCTTGGTTCCAGTGAAGGGCGGAAGGGCTACCATTGGGAGTATCCCGTGCTCTGTGCTGGGAGCTTTGAATTCGGGAGCAGGACCTGTTGGCTTGGGCCAGGCAGGGCAGAAGGGCTTGCTCCTGACCCGCCCCGTCCCCACTTGTCACCCTGGTTGCCAAGAGAATCCGATGGTGGCCCCAGGACCTGCAGTGTGGACCCAAGCCCAGCCTTCAGCCTGTCCAGGCTTTTGGGGATCCAGAGCCTCTGGTTTGCCAGTGTGGCTCCTCACTTCTCTTTATTGCTCTGGCCCTGCCTCAGTTTACCTAGGGTTTGCATGCAGGGGCAAAGAGACCATGCAGTGAACTCCATGTGGCTTGGGGCAGCCACAGAAAGAGGCAATGAGTGAGGTTCCTCCCTCGCACCGTCCAGTGGGACTAGGCCTGTGTCACTGAGGCTCAGGGTGAGGGGGTTGAAGTGCCCATCGGTCTCTGGCCCTGGGTCTCCCTGCTGCCAGGGCACAAGCTGTGGGGGACCCAGAGTCACTGCTCAGATCTAGGGCCCAGCATGCCCTCCTGATCCCTGGGAAGCAGTGCATGGGGCCAGTGAGTGAGTGACACAGGGACTGCCCTGAGCTGCAGTGGGACCCTGGACAGCCACAGTTCAGGGCCAGCCTCTCGGCAGCCCGCCTGGGGCCTTGGGGAGTTCAGTGCTCTGGTCTGGGAAGACCACTGGGAAATCCTCTCGGGGCCCAGGCTGCAGGGAAAGGCTCTGATGCTGACTGAGCATCTCCCTCCAGTCTTGTGGGAAAGGGGGGGTGGGGCGGGGCTGTGAGGAAGGAAAGGGGTGAGGTTCACGTGTGGGGGTGGCCCGGGGCTACCCAAGGGCAGCGTGGCCAGAGACAGCTGTGCAGCTGGCTTTCCGCCTGGGACGGGGCTTGCAGAAGTGGGGGGTCTGCCCAGCTGGGGTGTGTGCCCAGCAGACGGGCTGGCTGGCGGGATGCGGGGCTGGCGGTGCCTCCGGCCCAGTGTGCTGACTGCAGAGCTGTGCTGGAGGCAGCGGAACCAAAGCTGCTGTGTCACTGCACGCTGCGGCTGTTGCCAGGGCGACCGGGTGAGTTTCCCACGCCTGCCCCGTGGCTGGCGGGAGGGGCAGAGGGGTATGCGGAGGCCGAGGCGCTGATGTCGCCCAGGGCCTGTGGGTGCTGGCTCACCCCCTCCCGTTGTGTGGCAGAGACCACTGCCCCGCAATGTGCACAGGGTGTGTGTGGCTGGGGAGACCCAGGCTTCCTCTGCCTGCCTCACCAGGGAGCACCCAGCCAGGGCTCAGTGGTCACAGGCAGCCCCTGGGACCTTGTGGGACCCTCCTGGGCAGGGTGGGGCCGTGGGGCCCAGGTTGGGGGTCTGCAGGGGTCTGGGGTCTAGCAAGGGATGGGGGCCTTGGGGCTGCTGGGGAAATGGAGAGCAGAGGCCTGTCTTCCTGAGCTCTGTGGCTTGCTGCCCCGTGGCTGCATGGTGGCCCGTCTGTCCAGTGGGGGTGCTGCAGGGCATCCGGGGCATGCAGGGGTGGGCTGACGAGGCGCCCATGCCGACTGTCTGGGGCTGACCCTCGCGGCCGTCTCTCCGCAGCTGAGCTCTCCCATGAACCCAGTGAGCAGCAGCGAGGACATCAAGCCCCCCCTGGGGCTCAATGGCGTCCTCAAGGTCCCCGCCCACCCCTCAGGGAACATGGCGTCCTTCACCAAGCACATCTGTGCCATCTGCGGGGACCGCTCCTCAGGTAGGGCCACAGGTGGGCAGGGAGAGCAGGGTGGGGGGTGGGCGCCGGGCTGCCCCCTCTGTGCCCCACTGTCCTGTCTGTGAGTGGGGAGACCCCGGAGGGCGGCGTCTATCCCCAGTCTTCCAGGAAGGGGCAGTGAGGGTGACCAGGCGCTGGATGGAGCTCTACAGAATGTCCCCAGCCGGGGACAGAGGCTGCACTTTGCCCCCTTGGGGGCTCCACCCCGGCCCGCTCATGCCCCCTCTCTGCCCTAGGCAAACACTATGGTGTGTACAGCTGCGAGGGCTGCAAGGGCTTCTTCAAGCGCACGGTGCGCAAGGACCTGACCTACACCTGCCGCGACAACAAGGACTGCCTCATCGACAAGCGACAGCGCAACCGCTGTCAGTACTGCCGCTACCAGAAGTGCCTGGCCATGGGCATGAAGCGGGAAGGTAGGCGTGGCGTGCGGGAGAGGTGGGCGTGGCGTGCGGGGGAGGTGGG
>PVKA01027054.1:0-30975 GCA_004027165.1 Ctenomys sociabilis
TACAGGTTCTCCTATGTCCTGAGTCTTCACTGACCTTGAAAGGCTAGGGCCAAAATGTTGGCTGGCCTTGTGGCTCTTCTATTTCTCCAACTCTGACTTGTGAACTTAGGTTGTTAACCATCCAGAAGAAAAGCTGATTAGTATCCTGCAGCATATGCCATTCACTTTGCCTTATCTGACTCAATTGATTTTAGTTGTTGTACGTTTCCTTTTTTTCACTTGTTATACTAGGGAAACTATACAATATTTACATATGTGTGTCTGGTTTATTTCACTTATGAGTATATGTTCAAGTGGCATCAGTAAAGTCTTAATTGGGTTTTTCCTGTGTGTCAGGCACTGAGCTGATTCTTAACATTAAATAATATTGTTATTATTTAATCTGTATGTCTTGGTATAGATATTACAACTATAGCCATTTTTTCAGATAAGAGGACTGAGACTTAAATTATGTGCCTTTTTTCTAAATAACATGGCTAGTTATTGATAGAGTTAAAATATAGGCTAAGATAATGTACTTCCAAAGTCTCAACTGTTCATATTACACCTTCGATCAGACAGTGGGATATCCCCACAAACAATGAAGACCCATAGTGCTATGTAAACATGTATGTATATGGTACATGGATACACTCACCCCCATGCATCTGTCTCGCCCCACCCCCACATTCTGACAGGCACAGGGGAAGCGCCATTGTCTCATCTGCTTCCCTCTCATGATATTTCTATGTCCTTGAGGGTGCAGCCCACAGGCTGCAGTCCCTAACTCACTCACACCTTGGAGGCCTGATAACTGTCTTCCTCCCTGAGACAAACCACATGGTCAGCCCCAGGTCATTCCCATGAGGGACAGGGTAAAATCAATCAGTCTAACAAACAAACAAAAACAATATGGATTAGCGGCAGTACTTGACAGAGGGTGGGGCAACAGGCATGGAAAAGAGACTTGGGCCTCAGGATTTCTAAATTTATGACATCATTTTATAAATGGACAAAGAAAAAAATAGCAAATATAGCTACCACTACTGGAAACATTACCAGCAGGGAGAAATTTGATGACCAATAATGTATCCCTGTAAACTTTCATTGATTCCAATGACTATATGGTCCAGTGCCCTCCAATTTCTCATACTTTCAAGCCTCCCACAGTAATCCTGCATTCACAGCTTACCAATGGTCATCGGTACTCAAGTGTGAAGAGGCTCAGAATATGGATGCATGCATACTTACTCCAGATGAATAGATCCAATGCAGGAGAACAAGAGTAGCATCTGAGTTTCAAGTTTCCCAATCCCAAGTTTTAAAAATGGAATTATTTACCTGAAAGGACAATGTCTACTTGTTTCTTAGTAAGTGAACTATTTTTACACAATATGATTGGTACAGGGAAATAAACAAATCTGCAACTGTTAAGACACCCCCTACCCCTTCCAAAGGCCAGGCAAATAGCTCAGCAGATTAAAGCTCCTGCATGCAGGTGCAAGGGCCAGGATTCAATCCCTGGGCCAACGATGCTGGCCCTGCCTCTGGGGTATGCTGAGATGGCAATTGAGACTGCGTGTGGTGGTTCACACTTGTATTCTCAGCTCTTGGGAGGCTGAAAACAGGCCGATCACCATGAGTCCAATCTAGTAGTGAGACCCTGAACACCCTGTAGACCCTTCCCTAAAATACAAAAAAAGAACCCCCTTCCATTTCTACCTGCTAATCAATTTGACATATTAACTTTAACATATGATTTGCATGTACTATGCATATAGCATTTTTCATACACCTCTCATAAATTATTCTTTCCAATCTGTACCACAACTGCAGGAGGGAGATATTATTACCCCTCGTAGACAGATAAATAGATTGAGGTGTGCAGAGATTGCACAACTACTGGGGAAATAGCCCGTATGTTTAACCTCAGAGTTAGAACTTAGCATCCTTCTGATGCTAAACTTAGAGTATATGATCACTGACCTATACTCCCTCCTTCTTAGTTTAGGAAATGATATCAGATTCGGAATAAGATCTTTTATTTTTTGGAATCAGA
This sequence comes from Ctenomys sociabilis, assembly GCA_004027165.1. Taxonomy (NCBI): domain Eukaryota; kingdom Metazoa; phylum Chordata; class Mammalia; order Rodentia; family Ctenomyidae; genus Ctenomys; species Ctenomys sociabilis. Next base: position 2,039 of record PVKA01027054.1, read on the forward strand.
TCTTGATTTACATCTGACTCTGCTGAATGATCTTGGGGAGATTGCTTCAAATCTAACTTCAATTTCTTTTTAAGTAAAAGAGGAACCATTGCCACACTTATAAATTTAACATACATTATTTTTACATTTCAAATTCCTTCTCAAATTAGAATGTAACATACAATTGACATAGCATTTAAAATGTTGGTTTTCTATGTCTTGTTTCTAAATTTATGGTGCGTCTTATAATCTATGGCATCTCAGAATAAAGAAGAGACCTCAAAAGGCCTTAATTGAGGAAGATAGCTGATCAATCTAAAATTCTCATTGACTTAACACTTGGTTGGTTATGGGCAGATTTCATGTATTTCCTCAATGCAGAATGTATATACTGAGTGTTTGCTCCCACAAATTTAGAAACAATCTTAACTAATAAGCACTCAGACAAAATTCTACTCTCTAGAATTTATAAGGAACTAAAAAACATTGGGGCCCCTAAATTTAATGACCGAATGCAGAAATGGGCCTCTGAGATGAGCACACACTTCTCAGAGGACAAAATTAAACAAATGAATAAATATATGAAAAAAATTCTCCACATCACTAGCCATCCATGACATGCAAATTAAAATAACACTGAGATATCATCTTAACCCAGAAAACGTGTCTATCATACACAAATCAACAAACAACAAATGTTGGAGAGGCTGTGGAGAAAAGGAAACCCTTCTCCACTGCCGGTGGGAATGTAGATTACTGCGACCATTATGGAAATCAGTGTGGAGACTCCTTAAAAATTTAGGACTGGAAATCCCATTCAAGCCAGCTATCCTCTGACTGGGAATTTTCCCGGATGAACTAAAAACATCATATCATAGTGATATATGTGTACCTATGTTTATAGCAGCACAATTTGTGATAGACAAATCTTGGAAACAATGAAGATGCCCATCACTTAAGGAATGGTGGAAACAGATGTGGTATCTTTATATAATGGAGTATTTCTCAGCTATAAAGAATGATGAACTTGAAGCCTTCATATTTAAGTGGATGCCACTTGAAGATATATTTTTAACTGAAATAAACCAGACTCACATGTGTAAATATCATATAGTCTTCCTAGTGTACATACTCAACAGAAGAATTACAAGTAGAAAGGTATAACACTATTAAAAGAAAAGTGAGAAGTTAAGAATTGGGCAATGTGGAAAGGCTACAGAGAAAAGCTGGGAAACATGACAGGGGCACAAGATGGGTAAGGCAATGATCCTGAGAAACATGAGCAGGTCTTCGAAACAAGCAGTTAACTGGCAGGATTCTCACCCTGACTAACTATATATGCTGATACCTGTGAACCAAGATACTGTACTGAAGGTAGCAATGTGTAATACAAGTGTCATGCCTGGAATGCTTGTCATTCTGGTCTTCTAAATATGTATTTCTTTTCATGACATACCAAGTATTACTCTACTATCTTTCAAATAATTTTTTTTCAATAAAGGGTAATAAATGAAAAAAAAAAGACTCAAGAAAAAAATGTCACAGGACAGTCTTGCTACAATGCTGTACGTGATTACATTTCTAAATTTCTGTGTAAATATATGTAAGTGTTCCTATTTTTTAAATTTTTTTTCTTCATATTTTGTAAGGACTTAAAGTTGAACATATTAATACTTGATGGAAAATGCCTGTAACATGTTATGCCTACAGTGTTTGATATTTAGATAGATAGTTAGGATAAACCAAACTGTATATATTACAGGGTAATAATAATCTTCTCTTCTGGTTAACAACCTATGTTTGGAGATTAAAAACTGGAGAAAAGGAAGGGCTGAAAGGTCAGCCTACATTTTGGCCCTAACCTTTCAAAGTCAATGAAGACTCAGGACATAGGATAACTTGTACTGTAACATCGTGTAACTCAGTTGTGCCCAAAATTTTCTGATCAAGGAATTTGTATAGCCACAGAGGAATGTAATTGATGATATAGAGTGTGCCCAAGGAGAGTCATTCTCTGTGAAAGCTTGAGAAAACATTCTCTCAGGCTTTCACAGAGAGCAAATTGGTCAAACAATGGCTGTGACTCATCCACATGTCTGACACTGGCAAAAGATCTACAAAGTGAGGTACAGGGTTACAGGATAAACCCTGAGAGTATTTGACTGACCTTATTAGATAAAAACGTTACATTTCTTGTTATATAGGTCTTGTTTTATCTAGGTCTTAACCATCCAGCAGAAATGTATAAAAATGAGGTGTATAAAGTAAAGCCATATTAAATATACTGAACTGTGAAGAGCTCAAGTCAAAAGCTTCTGTGGAAAACCCACTACTATTGTGAACTGCTGGACTGTGTTGGATTGTTTTGCTGAATTCATGCACCTATAGTATTTAGATGCCAATGGAATACCCATCTCTGATAGGACTAAACAAAAAATAGGGCTACAAAGGAAGGACCATTTTGTATCTGTGTATACAGAATAGTTAGGATATATATACAGCTTCTTTCACTTAACTCAATGAAAAGAAAGATTTGTACTAATAGTGTTTGGACAGGATATCCTGTATGTTTCTTGTATGATTGATAACCACTAAAAAGATAGCAATATACAATATATTAATTATTGAAATTGTCCTATTAATCAACTTTGAAACTATCTCATTGATATTTGTTTCTCAATTTAAAAAAAATTTAAAAGCAATTGTCATATTGTATTTAAAAAAAAACAATGAATTCTTTGTTTTAGCCCCCCCCACAAAAAAAGAAAAGTCAGATGAGATGGGCAAAATTCTAGAAAGAAGTAAGCTGCTAATGTTATCTTAAAGAGAGGTTGAGAGTTAGCCACGGCTAACATTGTGCCTAATGTTGAAAACTGCATACTTCCTCCCTAAAATCAAGACAAATATGCCCACTCTTGTCATTTCTATTCAACATTGTATAGAGCTTTTACCATGACAGTTTGGTGAGAAAAAACAATCAATTGGCACCCACATTGTAATGAAAGCAAAACTGTTATCCCAGTATCTCTTTACAGATGACATGACTTGGATACAGACTTTCCTAAACAGTAAATTTTATTTATTTAGTTTGTATTTTAGGGAAGGGTCTACAAGGTGTTCAGGGTCTCACTACTAGATCAGACTCAGAGTAATCTGCCCATTTGCAGCCTCCCAAGGGCTGGGATCACAGGTACACACCACCACATCCAGTCTCATTTGCCATCACAGCGTGCCATGGGCGGGGGGCTGACAGGACAGGTGCCAGATTGACCCCCAGCCCCTACGCCTGCTTGAAAATGCTTTAAATCTGCTGAGCTATTTGGCTGCCTCTTAGTAAATTTTAAAAATGGCTAAAGCTAGCATGCTATTTCAGCAAAGTAAAAAGCTACAAGACAAGTATGAAAAAATCAATTTTATTTCTATATTGAATAATCCTAAAAGGAATTAAGATAAAAATTCCATTAGTGCTGACTAAAAAGACATTCTTAGAGTTAATAAAAATATTATAAGACTTGTGCATCTGAAAACTACAAAATATTGAAGGCAATTAAAGAAAACTTAAATAAATGCAAATCTATCCTGTATTTATGGATGGAAAGACTCAAAATTGCCAAAAGGTCATTGTTTCCTAATTTTTTTTATGTATTTGGTACAGGGTCTACAGGGTCCACAGATCTTACTACATACATTGGACTTATAGTGATTTTCCTGTTTTCAACCTCCCAAGATCTGGGATTACAAGTGCAGGCCACCACATCTAATCTCAACTGCTCTCTCGGAGTGCCCCAGGGGCAGGGCCAGCATAGCACATTGGGGATTGAACCCAGGTCCCTGTGCCTGTCTAAGCAGGTACTTTAATCTGCTGAGCTATTTGGCTGGCCCAATATTTCCAAAATTGATCTAAAGATTCAACATAACTCCTTTGGAAATCCTAGGCCCCATTTTTGCAGCAATCTATAAATCAATTCTATTACTTATGTAGAAATACAAAGGGCCATAGATAGTCAAAATAAATTTGAAAAGGAACAAAGAGGACTTAAATTTACAGATTTCAAAACTTGTGAGAACTAAATCAGGTACTCGGGCTAAAGAAATGTCTGTTAGATAAATCAATGATCCTTTTGCATAGAAAAATATAACAGGAGGTGGAATATCATACAGTTACTTCTAAAACTTCTGCTTCTATTGGTCTACACCATTTTGGTTTACATTCCATTGACCTAAGCAAGTAATATGACCAAGCCTGATATAAATGGACACAAGTATATAAAAGTCCCTTTAACAGAGACAGTAAATATCCTAGGAATAATATTTAGAATTATCAGCAGCAATAATATTGTATATTTCATGTAGAGTGATGGCATAAGTAATTTGGAATTTAGTCACAAGAAAAGTATACAAGGGTACAATTCTTTTTGCTGTCCCATCTCTGCAAATGAATGTGGCATTAAGAACAAATATAATGTTTGAAGTATAAATGAATGCCTGGGATTTGGCTCTAAGTAAAAAAGAATTGGTGGCTTTCTAGTATCTGGGAAGCTCATTCTTGTGTACTTGGCTTTCTCAATAAACAAATCAACTGATAGCTTTCTTCCTTGGGAATCGCAGCAACAGCATGTGTGTCTAAGCTATCCACAGGCTGCTAGACTTCTCCACAATGGAATAAGAAATCCTCATTGCTTGAGTACTCCCGGTGAGCTCAAGCTCTTGCTAGTCTACTGTGCTCATATTTTTATGCATGCTCTTACAAGGTAGTGAGATGCTGTAACCCTTGCCCTTTGCAATGATGGAGGTAGAATAAATGGTGTTTACTGACATAGTTTCCCTTTGGGTATCAGCTGTCTTGATATTAAATACACCGTTGTTTAAAAATAAGGGATGTTGTGTCAGCCAGATAGCTCAGCAGATTAAAGCACCTGCTTAGGCAGATGCAGGGACTGAGATTTGATCCCTTGCATGCTGTGCCAGGCCTGCCTCTGGGACAGCACTGAGCCAGTGACTGACAGTGGGCATGGTGGCACATGTCTGTGATCCCAGCTCTTGGGAGGCTGAAGGCAGGAGAATCACTATGAATCCAGTCTGTGTAGTGAGACCGTTTAGGCCTTGTACTAAATACATGGAACAAACAAAGAAAGGATGTTCATTTTTGTCCACTTCTACAAACATAAATTTAGCCTATGATCAATGCAAGACAAATCAATCTATTTGTTCACAGGCACACTCATGCTGATAATTTCAACTACTTTTTCTTGGGCTCTACAGGAAAACAAACTCTTATAGAGTCAAAAACTGGAATGACCTGAGAAATGTTAGGGAGGTGGGTGGACTGACTTGGGATTCCCCAACTGGCTCTAGATATGCAAGCTTCTCAGAAACCTCTACTCAAGTAAGTGTGTTGACATCATGTTCACACTTTCTGAGGGTTCTGCCAGAGAATCAGCAGGCTCCAGGAGGGGTAGAGAGAGGTGTTAAACTGAAGCCTCCTGCTGAAAGGGCGCATCTCCTGTGCCTGTAGCAACAAGGAACCATTTCTAGGAACTTCGGCTAACCAAGGCATATCCAAGATGTTCAACTATATTCATGATTAAGAAAATGCTATCTTAAACAGCAATGAGATCAGATTACTTATCTACCAAATTTAAAAAATGCAAATGTTTGCTAAAACCTAGCCTAGTGAGTATGAGCGAGCAGACTTTCTCACTCATTACTGAAGGTATGTAAGTCAGCGTGGCTTCTTCAAAAAGCAATTACAAACACGTGTCAAAGTGGAAACAAAGTGGTTTTCCTTTGGCCCAGGAATTAATCCTCTATGTGCCCATCTTACAGGCATCTTATTTTTATTAACATTAGACTGATTAAATAAATGACACATGTGCATAATAAGAATTTCATTGTTTACACACCAAAATGAAGCTCATATGAAGAGATGTTCAACATGCATTGTCAAGCATTAAATGTAGACACAAAAGGAGTCATTTTTATGATTTTATTTTCATTTTTATAACTCCTACACATACTACTATAATGTATAACAATGTAAAACTACAGCACTGTACAATATAATTGACCAAAGATACAGTACTGTATGAAGAAGGTGTACCCTACCAAAAAAGACATTGAGGCCTTATAATCAAGAGACAGATACATAGACAGGATGCATGATAAGTACAAATAGTCATTTAACAGGTAGGTTTTTAAGTGATGAATGCTTGTGTACATGTTTATACATTTAACTGTATGTTTATCCACATGAACAAAACGAGTCCTTCAGATAAGAGTTTTTCAACTTGATCAACTGACATTTTGGGTTATGTGAATTTTTGCTGAAGGTGGGGATGTCTTGTTCATGTCAGGATATTCAACAGAATCTGTGACCTCTACCCATGAAATGACAGGAGTGATTAATTCTGTTCCCGAGCGGCAAAGATCATAACTGTTTCTAGATATTTCTAAATACCACCTGTGGAAAAAAGAGTGGTGGATGAAAAACCACTCCTGAGAAGAGCACTGCTGAGGATGCATGAAGTTCACAAGCTCTGAGTCCCTGTGTTTGGACAGATCACTTCCAGACTAGCCACAAACTCATTAGCTAGGAGAGGGAATATATGTTTAATGTAATACTTTGTACTGTTTGAGTTTTCCATGTGTGCACTATTTTTAAAATCAGAGAAAAGATAGAATGCATGATATCTTTAAATCTTCTAGAATGCATGCAGGCTAGCAAAAATAATCTTTGACCCAAGAATGCTATTTGGACCCAAAGAACTCAGCACTTTACCTCTCTTCTTATTTGACAGTGAAATGTGTGCAGGGTGAAGGAGGAGCGGTTTGGGCACAATGGCAGGAGGGGCTACAGCTATCCATTGTGGGCTATCGATATTCTTTGAGACAGAAATAGATTCAAATAAATTTAAAGAGTGACTTGGCAAAAAGCACCCATGGGTCTGTCTTGGGTAGTTTTCTCTTATTTCTGGGGAAAATACACAATATCCCAAGATAGAGAAGGAAGCATTTATTCAGTTCACAGTTTGTGGAGGGTTCAGTCTATAATCAGCTGACTTCAAGACAGGGTGGAATGGCAAAGGGTCATATGTTCATGGCAGCAACAGTAGACAGAAAAAGTAATAAAAGCAAAAAGGCCACGAACAAACCTCTCTCCCATCCCTTATATTGTATGCAGGCAAATAGCCCTTCTTTATGACTGCATGAGCCTTTGAGAGACATACAAACACAGCCCACAATAGGGCCTTTGGAACAAAATGGCATTTAGGCTTAAATCTAAGATTTGACTCTTAGTCGTCATGTGATCTTGCTCAAATTATCTCTTTGAGCATCTGTTTTTTCCTTGTACAATAAGCATAAAATAGTAAGTTCAGAGAAATTGTGTAATGTCCACATAATTCATCTGAAGTATTTATCACTTAACCAACACTAAAGAAAGTATTCTCTGATGTACTTTGTTCCCAAGTTTTGGACTCTTGCTTCAGACATACCAAGGAAGTACTGTAACTATTCTGTTTCTTTTTCTTATTTTATCTTCTGTTAGAATTGTTCACATTGTCCAACATTTTGATACATTAAAAGTAACTTCTTGCACTCTAACTTCATGAGAAAAGTCTCCTTGTCCTTGTTCCCATTTGGTAAATGAGAATAATGATGCTGAGCAGAAACATCCATTCAGATTAAAAACTGCAGTGAGGGGCAGGATGAGAACATCAAGATGATATATCCAAACCTGGGTTTCTATTTCCCCTCCTAGAGCAAGGATCCAGAAAAAGACTTTGGGAAGTAAATAGGAAGAGTGTGAAGCACTCTTTCAATGCTGTGATTACATGACCTATAGTGTTACGGGCAGATTCTCCTTGAATAAAACTTCTCAGTGTTCTAACACTGAGACTGCCTAAGGTTCATGAACGATACTATAGGCCAATACTAAAGAACTGAGGCTAGGCTAAAATACGCAGCAATTTCTCATCCCCAATAAATTTTTCTGCAACAGATTCAAAACTCAAAGCCAGCTACACATGGAACACATCTTTGAGAAGTGATAATTTCCTAAGCATTCTAACTACTGGCAATAGTGGTACTTGAGCTGCTACATGTAACTTGCAAACAACAACACAAGAATTAAACTAAAAAAAATGGAAATAAGAAGACACCTCAGGAAGATATAAACCTAGACACCTCACCAAAGACAAACCCAGGGTGCAATGAGGTGGAATAATTTGAAAATCACCTGCCTGGGCTCTTTGAGGTAGTAATAACAGAAGTAACAAAGCAGATGAATGAGGCTCTAGAAAAAGTTCAAATAAGAAATAATTTCTCAGATAACTACAGAGATAGTGATCATCACAAAGACCTGATGACTCTAGAGCAGATAAAGATAAAAAAATACAGCTTAAGAAAATAATGCAAACCATCAATGCTCAAAGCACAACAGAAATGTAATTGACGAAACAGATTCAAACAGATATCCAGGAGATTTAAAAGTTCATTGATTTGCCTGCCCGCCAGATCTTCTTCCAGCCAGCACCCAAACCCAGCATGTGTGTGTGTGTGTGTGTGTGTGTGCGTGTGTGTGTGCTTGTGTTGGGGGACCACTTGCCCACTCACCAGATACTCGGTCAGGCAGTGCCCAAGCCTGGAGTATGTGTGTGACCATCAGTGCACTCACTTGAAACTGCCTATGAAAAAATTGAACAACACCAGTCATTTGAAAGATGCTAACTAAATGCTGAGATTCCATTTCAGTCCAGAAAAAAATGGCGATTATCAAAAAATAAAACAATAACAAATGCTCTTAGAATTATGGAGGAAAAGGAACACTTCTCCATGTTGGTTAGACAGTAGACTTGTGCAACCACTGTAGAAATCAGTGTGGAAATTCTTTAAAAAACAAACTACAGGTTCCAATCAATGCAGGCATACCTCTTCTTGATATCTTCTCAAAATAATTAACAGCATCATACCACAGCCAAATACATACACCCATATTTATAGTGGCATAGTTTTTAACAGCTAAATCTTGAAAACCACCCAAATGCCCACCAGTTTGTGAATAGATAAAGATGATGTGGGTTTTTTATATGGTGGACTTAGTCATGAATAAAAGTAAGCTTGGACACTTCTAGTTAAATGAATACATTTTTAGATCATACTTGTAAGTGAAGTAAATCAGACATACATGTTTAAATATTGCATTTGGATGGCATGTGGTGCTGGGAATTGAACCTGGGGCCTTACTTAGACCATCATGCTGTCTACCCAAGCCCCAATAAATTTTTTAAATGCAAGAAAATAATAATATCATTTATATTGGAGACACTGGCACATGTTCCCTCCTTGATCCTACTAAGCATATGGAGCATCGTCTAAATGATGTCTCCAGTCTTACATTATTTAGCAACACATCTTAAATTGATTTAGGTCACCACAAGAATTTGATGACTGACACACTTGAAGAGTTCAGAGATTATTCTGACATTGAATTATCCCAGTTCAGGTACAGCCGGTTCTAGGCAGTCAAATAATAACATAAAGCTTGGTTTCTGCTAAGATGTGGATGAGGTTTGTGCCTCAGTGTTATGTGCCTGGGACTAAGCTCCCCAGTGTGGTGATTTTGAGAGGTGGTATAGCAGTTAAGAGGTGGAGCGTAGTAGAGCTGATGGGGGCACTGCCCTTAAAGAGGTTTAAGGTAGTTCATGTGGGACCTTGACTTAGATAGAACAAAAGAGATAGTTATTTGAAAAATGAGCATGACCTCCCTCTGCTTTTTGGCATCCTGTCTCTCCATGTGGTCTCTTGCATGCACTTTCTTCATGGTACCGTCTGCCATAAACTTGCTTCTCCCTAGTTTCTGAGCCATACTGTTTGGATTTTAAACTCCAAAACTATAGCCATATCAAAAATTTTTAAATACGCAACATAGCTTCACATATTTTGTTCTGGTAACAGAAAGTGGAACAATATGACTTTTTTCCATTTCTTGACACCATTTTACTTTGTGTTAGTTTTATTCCAAGAGAAGCTCTCTTCATGTGATGACAGCACAACTACACATATGAGCAAGCTCAGCCTAAAGTCTTAGGGCCAAACATTCCCAGCAAAATTCCTGGATTATGTTGTACCCTAAGTTCTGGCCCATCTCTGAAGCAACCACTGCACCCAGGAAAATGTAGGCCTTGATTTGGTCTGCTTTACCATTTGCCATACTGAAATGAGCCAGAGTGAGCTCCCCTGAACCAGGCAGATAAATCGTAAGACAGGGCATTTTATCCATGCTATAATGTCAGAAGCATGAGTACACAATGAACACGAATGTGTGTTCAGTGACAATTAGTGAATTGCAGGCAGCACATTATAATCACTTAGTCCAGGTTTTTTCAGACAGCTATGGAATATTTGTTCAGTGACTCAATAGATATTTCTTCTGGGGACAGACATTGTATCTTATCACTGTTTGTATCATCAGCAAAGTACACATTAAGTATCCAGTTAATGCTTGTTAGATATGCAAATATTTGAGTGAATGAGCTTTAATTTTTATTGCTAGGGAGAACCAACCTCCATCGTCTATGGGCTCCGATGTCAAGTTCAGTAATCTTCAGCCTCTAAGGACTAAGGTATCTCCAGCCACACCCTTCTATTTCCAGCTAGAGAAATGTTCCTCACCCATTCCCCCAAAGAGTCCAGAGGACAGGTACATGGTGATAAGATAATTAGTTTTAATATAAAAGAAAGGCAAGAAGGAGACTAAAGGAGTTCACTCCAAGTTCATGTCTCTTTTATTATGGAATAAAGTGGGAAAGAGAAAAAAGTTTTCATGAATAATGCTGCTTATTAAAATGCTGCTCTCTCTGATGGTGATTAAGATAGATGCAGCATCATACTGACTTTCAGAGGGTGTGGGAGTGTATCTGACAATTTTCCCATCAGAGTTTTTCATGAAGAAGGAGCAACTCCCAGGTCCCCTTGCTTCCCCCCTCCTGCTCTAGCCTGCCTTTCCTGCAGTGCTTCTGGCTGCTACAAGGCACTGGGGGAGGAATTCATCAGGGGCTGACAAGTGGCAAATGACATTAGCTTTCAACTGTATTAAAGGATTTGAACACAGCAGGGATGGTGCCTTAGTCCCCTCTCTCTGTTCCCAGCCCCTGTGTCTAACAATAGTGCCTGGATACTGGTAGGCACATGACATCATGAGTCATCCTACGGTGGGCATCTGTCATTTATATCTGTCCCACATACATTTCCTCTGCTATTATCAGATTTTTTTTTAATTTTGGAGAACCTTTCTTTTACTTAAATCTATGTTGTTTTTGGGATTAAATGCGCTAATTTTGTAAAGTATTTAAAATATTTCTTTGCTCAATGAATATTTGTTATAGTGATAGCTAATATCACATTATAATTTGTCAAGTAAGGTAGCATAAATAAATTTTCAAAGTGGATAAAGGAGCTTTTTTAAATTAAAACTTCATAAACACTGTTTTAAAAGAACTAAATAAGCATGAAAATTAAGAATAAAAATCAAGATTTGAGAGGAAGTAAAACCAAATGACAAAGATATACAAATACATATGTAAGCCTAATTTGAACATGGAATTAAGAGATCCAATTTTTTTTTTTTTTTGCTAAAAAGGGCTCTCAACAATAGATCAAGGACTACCAAATAAAATACTAAAGAAAAAAGTACAGGAACATTGTGAAAAATGTTATTGAATTTAAAAGATAGGCTTCCTACTCTAGTGCTGAGAACAAAAAGAAAAAAGAAAATGAGTCCAACAAAAACATATCATTATGTTTAAAAATGCAGAGGGCAAAGAGAAAATTTTTAAATGCATGAAAAGAAGAATAGAAGATTGGAAAAAAGTAAAACAAAGTATTGGAAATCAGTGTGCTATTTAAATTTCACAACAATGATTTCAAAATAATGATTTTAAACTTATGATTTCTAAATAATGATTGCAAAAAGTTTTTCTAATTAGAATTCTAATCCTACTCAAACAATAGATGAGGTAGAGGGAGGGCTTTTCTTTAATTTTTTTTCAAATCTAGAACTTCTAGAAAAGTGCAAGACAGTGTATTGCTCTCAAACAAAAGAATAAGCCAGAGGACAGTGAAATAAGGTTCCTAAGGGAGGGATACAAACAGGCAGCAGAGGGAAAAGTAATTTGAAGAATTACTTTGAAGAGAAGTCCCTATGGTGGCTGGAAAGGAGACATAAGAATGAAAGTAGAGAGTAGACAAACAAAAAGATTACAGTTTCTTGCAACATATTTCACAGGTTGTCTCTGGGGAATCTCACTGTGCCAAGTTCTGAGCGTAGGCATTATGTGCACTATTTTTTCTTGGAGAAGATTCTCACCAGATTTGCAAAGCTGAACTTAACAGGAATTATTGAGCACTTTGGAGATCAAGAGTTGCATGGTATGTGGAATAAAGATTTGTGGGTGTCTGTTAGAGCCATCTGCTGCCAATGACTGCGGGGAAGAGAAGTGATGTGCTGCCTGTTCAGGTGTATGGCAGTGCAGCTCCCCTGGGAGTGAAGGTGCGTCTGCTAGGGCGTCAGCTACGCCAAAGCGTTCGAAGTACACCTGTTAGGAGCTGAGTTGCGCCTCAGCAGTCCTATCATCCTGGAAAGCATTGTCCTGCAAAGCAATGCCTGCTGTTGGAAATTGGAATCCCCATGGATTCTGCTTACTGGTCTGGAGCTCATCATTCTGGACTGAAGAGTGGATCCAAATGCATAAAAGGGTTCAGCCCAAGCGGCCAAATAAGACTCTGCATTAATAATTTATTTTACGCTAGCAAACTTTTCGAATGGGGAAGCAATGTAGCGAGATAGCCCAGAATTTGATCATCTCGTGTTTGGATATTCTGGCTCTCTTGCACACTAACTTAAGAACTGTTAGCATCTTGTTTTGAATCTAAGTCTTTTTGTCCTTAGTATAAAAAAATGGCATGCATGAGCTTTTCATCATAAGTAGATTTAGAGTGAATGGAAAACCTCAAAGGAATAAAATACCGAATGTGATTCCAGAGTGCACAGAGCAGAGAATTTCCATGTCAAATGCCATAATATCAATACGATTATCAAATCTTTAACATAAAGGAAATTATAGACATCATTTGTAGAGCAGTTTTAAGTTCACAGGACAATTGAATAAAACACACAGAAACTTTCCATTTATGCTCTCCCCTCTCAAGCACATAGCCTCTTCCACTGTCTACCTCCCTCCCAAGGATGGAATGTTTGTTACAGATGATAAACCAGCATTGACACAACATTACCAGCCCAAGTCTACAGTTTGCATTAGGATATTCTCAATAATGTACATTATATAGGTTCTGAAAATGTGCAGTGACATTTATCCACCATTGTAATGCCACACATAATAGTTTCACAGCCCAAACAGTCTCTGGTAATTCACCTATTAATTTCCCTCTCCTGACAACCTTTGCCAACCACTGGTGTTTTGGCTGGTCTTAGTTAGCCTTTCCCAGAATGTATAGTTGGAATCAGGTAAAACATAGCCTTTTCAGATTGGCTTCCATCACTTAACCATATGCTTTCAAGGATCATGTCTTTTCAGGGTTCATTTTGTTTTAGTAATGCTTGAGATTCTATCGTGTGTGGTAAAAGCAGAAATGATTTCCGTATGTGTTTATTTATCAAAACATTAAGGCCCATCTCCAGGCCCTGCGAGTGTGTGGGAGAGCTTCTACTCTCTCCTGTGCTTGCCAGACCAAGAACAAGCCCACCGCATGAGAGAGACTTTTCCCCTCATCCTCTGGACCTCCCCACCCTGCAGAAACAACAAAGCTTGCCCTAGCCAGCACAGCCCACCCTGCACTCTGCATCCAGCCCAGCCCAGGCCAGCAAGTGTGTGGGAGAGCTTCCAGCTTCCCTATGCCCATGGCACCTCTTCAGACCAAAACTCAGGCACACCTCATGAGTGAAACCCTCTACCACAACCTTAGGACCTCTCTACCCCACTGGAGCCCTCACCCCCAAACTGCCCAGTGAGTGAGAACTTCTGCGAAGCTCTCGAAGCTCTCAAGATACCCAGATCCTCCCCAAGCCCAGGCCTGGCTAGTGTATGAAAGAGCTTTTGTGCTCCCCTGTTCCCCCTGGGCTAGGGGTACAACAGAGGGCCACAACAGGTTCACTTCTAAAGGCTGCAGCAGGAAGGAGTTAAACACAATAGCTAGATCCAAGGCATGCATAACTGGATAAACTCAAACTTAATAGAGCTGCACCCAAATTTCAGTAGGTGCTAAGGTTATAACTGCACCAAAGCTCTACATGAAATGTCAGAGGTCAGTGCTTTACAAAATGATAAAGGCAAAGAGCAAAATGCAATCTCAGGCCTTGAGCCCACCCAGAACAAGTGCAGAGGACACTAACTCAGTTGAAATATGTGAATTAGTAGTGTCAGAAGAAAAGAAACAGCAGCAAAAAAAGGTATAGAGGAAATCAAAGCAGAATCAATTTCTGAAATAAAAAACGAAATCTCTGAATCTTCAGCATCTGAAGTAAGGAATCAAATACAGAAACATATGGAGGAAACCCAATCTGAAAAAGACTATGCAGTAAAAGAATTAATAAATGCTTCTAAAGCAGAAATTGATAAAAAAAAATAGAGATTAGAAAAATGATGGATTCCTTGAATGAGCAATACAGGAAAGAAGTAGATTGAATGAAACAGAGTCAAAGAGATATAGAAGAACTTGAAACCTCAAACACATGCTTGCAAAACTGTTTGAGTGAAAGTGAAGACACAGTTTCAGATCTTGAAGACGCTGGCACAGCTAGTGAAAACATAAGAAAAGATCTCTTGAAAACAACTAGGATGCAGGAAAAAATAATCCATCTCTTGCGAGACGATGCAAAGATGAACAATGTGAGACTAATAGGCATCAATGAGAAGGATGGAGTGAATACAAATGATATAAAAAGAATATGGGCAGAAGTAATAGCTGAAAACTTCCCAAATATGAGGAAACAATCTAACATTCAGGTAACAGAAGCATACAGAAAGCGAAATAACTTCAACCCAATTAAAAACACAATGAAACCTATAATAGTAAAGATTCCAGAAATCCAGCCCAAGAATAATATACTGAAAGCTGCTAGAGAAAAGAAGCAGATCACATTCAAAGAAAATCCCATCAGAATTATTGCTTACTTCTTTACACAAACCATGAAGTCAAGAATAGCATGGAGCAGAGTACTTCAAGTTTTCTTTGAAAACAAATTCCAGCCCAGGCTATTATACCCTGCCAAAGTCTCTTTCAAGTTTGATGGAGAAATGAAATGCTTCCAGGACAAAGAACAATTAAAGAATTTCATGATGACATAGTCATCCCTACACAGACTACTGAATGATGTAGTCAGTTCTAGAGAGGGACCAAGAGATCAGAACTCCATGAACGCAACAGCAGGAACCTACTAAATAGGGCAAACAATTAAACACAAGACAAAACGGAGTAAACAACAGCAGGCAAATAACATCAATCTTAAGTCAACACATTTTAATTATAACCCTCATCATAAATGGACTCAATTCACCAATTAAGAGAAATATACTGCCTCAGTGGATTAGGAAACAAAATCCAACAATATGCTGTGTACAAGAAACACACTCAACTCAAAAAAAAAAAAAGTCATAGGCTGAAAATTAAAGGATAGAAAAAATACTACATGGCCTAACACCTCAGATAAAAGCAGGTGTAGCAATTCTGTTCTCAGACAGTCTCAACTTCAAACCAAGAATAATCAAATGAAATAAAGAAGGCCACTATATACTAATTAGGGGAAAAATTGAACAGGAGGGGGTAACACTCATAAATGTATATGCACAACTATATAAGATGAATCTTAATGGATATGAAAAGTATAATATCCAATACCACAATCTTAACAAGAGACCTTAACACCCCCTTATCCCAAAAAGATAAGTCAAGCAGACAAAAAATTAGCAAAGAAGTAGCAAAATAGAAACAGAACTTGGAACAAATAGAATTAGTGGACATATACAGAGTGTTCTACCCAACCACAGCTGAATACACATTTTTTTCAGCTGCATATGGGTCATTTTCTAAAATAGACCACATACTAGTCCATAAATCATGCTTAAGTATATGCAAGAAAGCAGAAATTATCCCATGCGTATTATCTGACCATAGTGCAATGAAACTGAAAGTGAACAACAAAAGAAACCAGAAAAGCCCATTAAATACATGGAAATTAAACAACACTCTACTCAGAAATCAATGGGTCACAGATGAATTTGAACCAGAAATTCAACAATATCTAAAATTCAATAAAAATTCAACCACAGCGTATCAGAATTTACGGGATGCGATGAAAGCAGTTCTCCAAAGGAAATTCTTAGCTATGAACTTGCACATTAAGAAAAAAGAACAGGAACTGTACCTCCAACATCTAGAAAGGGAAGACCAAACCAAACCAAGGGCCCAAAGACTGGAATAAATCATAAAGATTAGAACGAAATTAATTCAATTCAGATGAAAAAAACAGTTCAAAGAATCAACACATCAAAAAGCTGGTTCTTTGAAAGACTAAATAAAATCAATAAGCCCCTAGCTATCCTCATCAAAAATTAGAAAGAAAAAAAAATACCAGCAATAAGGAATGAAAAGGGTGTAATCACCACAGACCCAGTGGAAATTCAGAAGATTATCAATAGTTACTTTGACAATCTTTATGCTCACAGAATAGAAGACACATATGGAATAGACAGATTCCTAGAAAGGTACAAGTTACCAAAACCAAATCAAGAAGATATAAAAACTTTCAATAACTCAATAATTACCAATGATGTGCGAAATGTAATAAAAAGCCTACCAACAAAGAAAAGTCCAGGTCCTGATGGATTCACAGCTGAATTCTACAAGAAATTTATAGAAGACATAATCTCTATACTCCAGAAACTCTTCAGTGAAATTGAAAAGGAAGCAGTTCACCCAAAATCATTCCTGAAGGAAAGTGTTATACTGATATCAAAACCAGGGAAGACACAACTAAAACAATGAACTACATAGGTCAATCTTCCTCATGAACATAGATGCAAAAATCCTCAATAAAATCCTAGCAAATAGAATGCAGCAAATCATGAAGAAGATCACACACCATGAGCAGGTACTTGACAAAGTCCAACACTCATTCATGTTCAAAGTCCTATAGAAAATTGGAATAGAAGGCCTCTACTTCAATTTGATAAAAGCCATCTCTGACAACCCCATGGATAATATAATTCTAAATGGGAAAAAACTAAAATCTTTTACTCTCAGATCTGGTACAAGACAACATTGTCCTCTGTCATGCCCCCTGTTCAATATAGTTCTGGAATCGTTAGCTAGAGCCATTAGATAAGAGGGAAGAAATCAACAAACAACAAATGTTGGAGAGTATGTGGTTAAAAGGGAACCCTTCTCCACTGCTGGCCTGGTGCAACCATTATGGAAATCAGTTTGGAGACTCCTTACAAAACCAAGAATGAAAACCCAATACACACCAGCTATTCCTCTACCAGGAATTTTCCTTGAGGAACTGAAAATCTCACATCATAGTGATATATGTATACCTATGTTTATAGTAGCACAATTTGTGACAGCCAGATCTTGGAAACAAGGAAGATGCTTATCACCTGAGGAATGGTTGAAAAAGATGTGGTATCTTTATACAATGGAGTATACTCAGCTATAAGGAAAGCTAAACTCTAAGCCTTCATATTTCAGTGGATGCCACTTGAAGATATACTCATAAGCGAAATAAATCAGATCCCCAAGTGTAAATATTATAGTCTCCCTAATACAAAAACTCAAAAGACGAAATACAAGTAGAAAAGTATAGCCCAACTAAAAGGAGAGCAAGTACTTGAGGATTGGACATCATGGAGAGCGCAAGCAGAAAAGCTGGGAAACATGACAGGGCCAAAGCCATACATTTATATGCACAAGATGGGTAATGCAATGATCCTGAGAAACATCAGCAGGTTTTTGAAACTGGCAGTGAGTCAGTAGGATTCTCACCATGACTAACTATATATGCTAATACCTATGGACCAAGCAGCTGCACTGAAGATAGCAATGTGTAGTACAAGGGTCCCGCTTGGAAAGCCTGTCATTCTGATCTTCTAAATGCGCACTTCTTGTCATGATATAACAATTATTTCCATATTGTCTCTCAAGTAAAAGTTTTTTTTTTATATTAAGGGTAATAAATTAAAAAAAAGACACAAGAAAAAAAATCAGGAAGATTTCTAAATTTCCATGTAAAAATATGTAACTATTTATTCCTATTTTAAAATTATTTTTTCCTCATATTCTGTAGGGACTTAAAGTTCAACATATCAATATTTGATGGAAAATATCTGTTCCATGTTATGCCTAAGATGATTGATACTTAGATAGTTAGGGTAAACTGAAATGTATATGTTGCAGGATAATAATAAGTTTCTCTTCTGGAGGGTTAAGAACCTAAGTTTGCAGATCAAAAATTAGAGAAAAGGAAGGGCTGCAATGTCAGCCAAAACTTTGGCCCTAGCCTTTCATGGTTAGTGAAGACCCATGACATAGGAGAACCTGTACTGTAACATCATGTAACTCAGGTGTGTCCCAACTTTTATGATCTAGGAGATTATGGGGCCACAAAGGAATGTGATTGATATTGTAGAGTGTGCCTAAGGAGAGTCACATGGAGAGAAGACATTCTCTCAGGCTTTCACACACAGCAAATTGGTCAAGCAATGACTGTGACTCATCCACAAGACTGACACTGGCAAAGGATCTATAAAGTGTGATACAGGGTTACAGGATAAATCCTGAGGGGACTTGACTGACCTTATCAGATACCAAAGTTTCATTTTTTGTTATATAGGTTTGTTTTATCTTGGTCTTAACCACCCAGCAGAAAAGTGTAAAAATGAGGTATATAAAGCATATTAATATGCTGAGCTGTGAAAGGCTTAACTCAACAACTTCTGTGGATAACCCACTACTATTTTGAACTGTTGGACTGTGCTGGATTGTTTTGCTGAATTCACGCACCTATAGTATTTAGATGCCAATGGAATATCCATCTCTGACAGGACTAAACAAAAAAAGGGATACAAAAGAAGGACCATTTTGTATTTGTATATACAGAATAGTCAGGAATGATATATAGCTACTGTCACTTAATTCATTGAGTAGAAAGATTTGTACTAATAGTGTTTGGGCAGGATATCCTTTCTGCCTTTTGTACTATGGATAACCACTAAGAAGATAACAATGTATAATGTATTAATTATTGAAAATGTCCTATTAATCAACTTTGTAACTGTCTCATTCCTATTTGTTTCTCAATAAAAAGAAACCAAACAACATTAAGCAGTAAATCTTGAAAATATGCAATCAGAATTTCATTGCCTGGATATTCCACATGCATCCATTCACCTGCTGTAGGATAATGGTTTTTAAAAAACTATAAATTTATTTTTAAATTTATAGTTTACTTTAAAAAGTAAAAATTTATTTTTACTTTTTAAATTAACTTTATGGAGAAAGAAACAGCAATGAGACAGTTTCAAAACAGGTTAGTAAGACAATTACACTAATTAGTACATTGCATATTGTCTTCATAGTATTTATTCTTAGTAAGAGATGCAGATGAGATATCTTGTCTAAATGCTATTAGTAGAAATGTTTCTTCTCATTGAACTAAGAGAAAGTAGCTGTTTATCCTATGTATGTATGTTCTTTTTCACTACAAAGTGGTCCTTCATTTATATCCCCCTTTTCTGTTTAGTTTTGTCAGAGAAGAGTTTTCCATTGCCATTCAAATATTGTAGGTGCATGAATTTAACAAAGTAATCCAATATAGTCCAATAGTCCATAACAGTAGTGGGTTCTCTGTAGGACTGAAGTTGGATCATAAGTTGGATAATGCTTTTTTGAATTAAATAAAATCCCTATGTCATGGTCAAGTAAATGTGGCATAGAATCAGCAGGTGGTCACTTTCCGTATCACTTGGAAGTCAACAGATGCTTTAATGAATCCATTCTCATTCTAATATACTACATAAGGCAGCTCTGAGATCTTTTAAATATATTGCATTAGAAGATTTAAAAAATGCTGAAGGTGCTAGGAATACCTTAGAGATTCACAATGTACTTTGTGTACCAAATATAATCACTGACAAGCTCCATCTGCCCCCTCCAGCAGTTGATCTACTCTCCCATATGGGTGTGCTCAAAGATATAGTCCTACAAATGCATCCCGTTCATCTTCCTTACCTCCAATTACTTTTCACAACAATACCAGATTGTTTGGTGCTTAGTTTAGAGGTGTTTTTGAAGACCCCAAATAACAAGCAAGTGATAGATCCTTTACAAAAAAAAACAGAATATTTTTGTCTTGGTTTGCTGGATCCCAAAGTGGGTAAAACTTTAGAACTTATATCCTTAAATTGTAGTTTTTATTTTATTTTTCTGGACTGAGCATAGACCTCACTGAGTTATCTCTCTCTCTCTCTCTCTCTCTCTCTCTCTCTCTCTCTCTCTCTCTCTCTCTCTCTCTCTCTCTCTCTCTCTCTCTCTTTCCCTAAGATACCAGGTGAAATAGAAGCAAAGATGAATTTCATAAAACCAGTGATCACAGTATCCTTCAAATCTCATATAAAATGAACCTAAAATTTATCCATCTGGAACCTCTAATTTAAATTGAAACCCAGATGTGAGATTTTTTTCCGAGCCTTGAACACTGATACAAAGTATGCTTGTTAGATCTCTCTCTGTGTTGGCTTAGTTGTTACTAATTTTGTTGAGGTCTGATTCTGTCTTGCTGGCTCTCTACAACTTGGTGCCTGGCTCTCTGTCTCTCAGTGACTCTCTCCTTTCTGTCTGTATACTTTTCTCTTGCCATCTCTCTATACTTGAGATAGCAAGTGATAAGAGTGACAGTAAAAGAAGAGGAGAAAGGGAGACATATTTTGAGTTCTGTTGAACTAGACACCAATATGTCAGCACTGTAGTGAGGTCAACATGCATGCTTACAAGATGTTCTGGGCCATATACTATTCTCCGTCTCCCACTGTTGCTTTCTGTAGCCCTGTCATAGAAAGCCAGCTTTAAGAGCAGTCTTAGCCAAAGCCCTCTGAGCTTAAAATCGCTCAGTTTTCATCCTCAGTCTATCTACCTGAAAATATGTTTAGAAGTGTGTGTGACAGGTACAGGAGTATTGTAACAATTCACTATTTATATTGCCCATGTTTTTCAAATCAGCTTCCTCAAGTATTCCTGGGACTACCAAGTAGTCTATGGGTTGAGTGAGCAAATAGAGATCCAGCCTGCACAGCTGGCTGCATGATTTCTCTCTGTATCTCTTGCGCTATTCCAGAAGATTTCTGGGTACGCATCTGGCGCCATCTGATTGGTCTTGGCTGCTGCTGAATCTCTCCCACACCCCCACTCCACCTTAACTGTGATATCTGTGAATGCAAAAGTCTTAAAAAGAGAAAGAAAAGAAATAAAATGGCAATACAAGGGAGAACATAAATGAGAAAATGGGTAAGAATTAAAGAAAGGGGAGTAAAAGGGTTGATGAGACTGACAATAAAAGGAAGAAGAGGAAGGGAGAGAGACACTTTGAGAAAGACTGCTAAACTATATACCAATGTGTTCTTCTGAACAGCAAGTTAGATCAACATGCGCCCTTGTAAAAAGATCTGGTCCATATTAGTGTTCTTTAAAATTTAGAAGTGAGGGCAAGAATTGGGGGGTTTTATGTTTATTTCTCTTTTTGTTGGCTACATAAAAACTCTAAGTGATGTTACCTGAAAAAAATGACAATAGGCTCCAATGCAAGTCTATGATCTGTTCAATTCAATCTCAGAAGGAGTCACCGTGCTCATTCAGACCTCAGTTTCCCTCTGAGGAATTGCCTTTACAAGGAAAAGTGTAGCTCCATGTAGCAAAGGTTTGGCTCCTTACAAACTGAAAAAGACTTATGCAAGAAAAGAAAAGTAGAACAGAACAAATAGTGTTTCAGACTTAAAGGGAAGAGATAGTGAAGCATTTAATTTGGAAGCAACAAACAAAATCAACCCCCAACAAATTCAAACCATGCCATCTGCAATCAATATGCATCATTACAGTTCTGCAGATGGCTGTGTTCTGGGGGAGTTCCAAGCCAGTGGTTTTCAACCTTAGCTGAACACTGTATTCATCTGGGAGCTTTAAAAAAACCTAGATGCCTAGGTTGCACCTCAGATCAAATAACAGTGTGACCCAACCATTATTATTTTTAAAGCTACCCCAGGAACACCAACATGTAAGTAAGGATGCCAAACTCTGACCTTGGGTAACCTTGAAAATCAAGTCAGTAGAGTTTTTGTGAACTCTCCAAAGTATCTGGAGGTAAGCAGGCTCAAGAAATAACCGCACCTGTTGGTTAATTATGGTAACACACAATTCAGTGACTGTCACAGGACTATGAAAACTCCATCTGTTTGAATGAAGTAGGAAATCAAATAATATTCTTCAAAAGTGATTACCTAGCTTCCTGCCATGTGGCTTCCCCCGAGTGTTTGATGGCCTCAGTTTGCTGGTGTCTATTTATAACCACCCACTGCCCATGACTGTGCAAGAGGGGAATGACGTGGTGCCAGGTCAGGTGTGTGGCAAGGTAGCTTCTCTGGGACCAAAAGTAAATATATTAAGAACTATAGCTCAGGCATTCAAAATATATCTGCTGTGAGGTGATCTGTACCCTCCATTATATGTCCAGTCTGCATGATATGATGTTATTTGGAATTAGGGATATTGTAGATATAATTAATTATGATGGAGTAGAGCCCAGCCCTACTCCAATATGACAGGTTCCCTATAAAAAGAGGACATGTGGGCACATAGGCATGAAATGGAGAACATGAAAATGCAAAAGACTTTTTATATCCTTTGAAGATGATTAGGGGGATACTAAAGAAGATGAGGAGCACCCAAGATTTGTGGCACACTACTAGATACTGGCAGAGAAAAAGGAAAATATTCCCATATTTGATCCTTCAAAAGGAACCAGCCCTTGGTTTTGGACTTCCAACCTCCAGAACTTTGCCGATAAGTTTGTATCTTTAAGCTACCTGGTAAGTGATACGCTGGTGCAGATCTAGGAATTGAAAGCAACACCACAGCCAGGAGAACCAATGGGAGAGTCCTGGGCCTTGGAGTGACGAGCCTGAACTACCCAGCTGCTCTAGTTCCAAATACGCCATCACAAGAATGGCTTGTTCCTGCCCACTATATCCACTAGGAGAAAGATTGGAATGCTCCAAGAATGACCGACTTCGTGAGTGTGCACATTTGCGTAGCACCCTGCTTCTGCTTTGATTTCTATTGCTGTCACTTGTAAATTCTTCATAATTTTGAACCAGCCCCAGCATTTTCACTTTGCACTGGGCTCCACACATCTCTACCTGTCTGGGCCTCCACACCTTCCACCGACTTTTATCCAATCAGATCCCACCTACTTCCTCATAGGAATTTCTCATATCTGATCTGTTATGTCAACCTCTTCTTCCTTTTAATCATTATATGGACTTTTCCTTTTTAATAGCATTGTTTTTGTCATATGTGGGATAGGATGACAGAGGATATGTGTTGACTGTCTAACTGAGTATTCCTATTCGAATAGCACATTTTTGCTCATTAGGCTGTTAGTGCTGTTAGGAACAGTGACTAAAGAATGGGACAGTTGTTTATGAAAGGGTGTGTATTAGTTAGTGTCCCTTAAAGGAGCAAAATTAATGGAAATTACATGCATAATTGTGCACAGGGATTTGTTATGTAGGCTTACAGATCAGAGCAGGAGAGTCCACAATGTCCTTCAGCAGGTGGGAAAGTGGGGCAGTCTAGTTACTGTTCAGTCCAAGAAATTAGGAGTTGTAGAATAAGAGGGATCAAAGATGCAGCACCAGCCCAAGGTCAAAGGCCTGAAAGCTTACTGTAGAGTGGCTGGTACAAGTCTGCATGGATGGCCAGTGGCAACAGTGAAGCTGTTTCAAAATAGAAACCCTACCTTCTTTTCTAAAACCCTTCCATCCTGTCCAGGTTATAATCCTGTGGGTTGGTTCCACTTACATCTGTGGTGGGTCTTCCTCTACATGACAATAATCTACAGCTATATCTAGAACCGTGCTCCTCTTATCTGGTTAACATGTGTTATTCCATTCTAGTTGACATGGAATGATTAAAGGTCACAGACCGTGTGAGTTGTGCCATAGGCAGTCCAGCTTTGGAGCTCAGATGCCCACCTCTGACTGAGAGTCATAAGGGAGAACCATACTCCTAGACTCCTCAGGGTATTTGGCTAGGTCTGGGTCATAATGGCATAGTGTTCTGTTAATATAATCATTTTATTAGTTTCCCTGGGAACCATGGTAGGGCTTTCCATTATCCTCAGAATAGTGTGACAAGTGAGGTCACTGTTATCTGTCTTTACTTCTGCTCTGAATTATAAATTAGACATCCATAGACCTTCCATAGCATCTACAGTTTTTCCCACTGTGGGCAGAATAACCTTTTGCATTCCACTGATGTTGAGTTAACCATGTGACTTGCTGTAGCCAATGGGATTTGGCTGGGATTTAGCCAGTGTACCAGTTCCAGTTGAGGTGGAGAAATACTGAGTACTTCTGCTTACCTCTTGCATATCTGCCATCTGCCATGAGAAAAACACCTCTAGGCAGAAGCTGGTGGAAGGAGAACAAGAAGACAGGTGGAGCAGATCCAGTGCCTGGCCTGAATTCAAACTTTGTAGGTCCCGGCCAAGTCCAGAAGAATCATAGCCTTTTCACAAGCCCATCAGCAACACTTAAATGCTTGTTATACAGCCAGTGAGTTTGGGAAGTGTTTATTATAAATGATGATTATAGCAAAAGCCGACTGGTGTAGCACAATGTAATTTCCTTAACAGGCTTGCATGGCCTTTCCCGGCTTGGCCGTTGTTTTTATCTATTCAGCATTATTTTTCCCACACTAGCCCTCTTTTTTTGTCTCTTTTCCACACTTTGTTCTTCAAATGGGCCATATTTGTTATGTTTTTGAGCCAGTCACATATTCTCCCCTCCCATCCCAACCTCATGCCTTATTTGCTTGGCTACTTTTCCTCCTGACTCTTTAGACCTCTCCCTAAGTCCCATTGCCACTGGTAAAGTTTGCTCACAATTCAGCAGGACATACTAACTTCCCCATGTGCTGTGTGCATCCATTTTGCAGCACGGATGACATGGAGATGTTTGGTTGGATTTCACTTTCAGTTCCACAACAAAATCAGAACAAATAAGAGAAAATGATGTTTTGTCTTTGTATTGACTTCTACACAACTATCCAGTAGTCTGGAGGTCTCTTACTTTCCATTTGTGCCATATTAAAGGAAAGAGTTTATTTTATTTTATTTTATTTATTTATTTATTTATTTATTTATTTATTTATTTATTTATTTTGTATTTTGTGAACTCCTAAATCATTCTGGTATCATACCAGAAATGAAATTGTGAAAAAATATGGCTTTAAGGTCTATTGGTAAGAAAATACCCCAGTGTGAGGATGAACAGAGGGTGGTAGGCCCTAGGATCATTAGGGGTCTGTGCTCAGTATAAAATTCAAAAGTCTGGTGGGTCCCTGGGGAGACTGAACCCCAATCTCTGGCCTTCTGGTCATCAGGAATGCCTATTTCTTATGCACTGTACAAATGAAAGAAAACCTTATGAATCATTCAGTCTTAGATAACAGGGTAAGATAACAATACAAAAAGGTCAGAGAAAATTGTATATTTAGTTTTTATTGCTGTGTAACAACTTATCAAAAATCTAGTGGCTTATAATAACACAAGGTTCTTGTCTTGTAATTTCAGTAGGTCAGGACTCTGAGCATAGCAAAAATAAGTTTTCTCTTCAAGACCTTACATGGCTGAAATCAGGGTCCTTTGCAAAATCCCACAGTAAGAGCATGAACTCTAATCATGTCCGAGATGGACTTATCTGTCAGTCAGATCCTTTGGGGACTGAGAAACAGACTTAACTCAATTTGCAGAAAATAAGTACCTTTGCTACTTTTGACATTCTTACATTTAGATTTTAAATTTACATCTACTACATTTTAATTCTCAGTTTTTCCTGGTGGACCACAAGATGAGATGGTTTTTCCTGGCTTATTGTATCTCTGGAGTTCCTCAAGTACCTGCAGCATGATAGGTACTTGTCCAATGAGTGACTGAATTTTACTTGCCCAATAAATGCTATTGGATGAAATTAAGCCAACCCTCAGGAATGCCATGTGATCTATGTAGGATGGCCATCACTATGGGTGTGTTGCAGAAGAGGAATCAGGCTTGAGAGTCTCACCTGCTCAACAGCACATCAATAGTAACAACAGAAGTAGAACTTGTTCACTATATTCAGAAAGAAAGAGCATTCTTTTCTATGTGAAACAAGGCACTGAAATTTAACAGTGACACATTCTAAATCCTATGACTCGCACTTTTCATCTTCTAGCATCTAAGAGGGGAGAAAAGGTGATACCTGCGTAAGATAAGATTTTGTCTTGAGGCCCCAGATGCTAACATCTCAGAATCTCAAGCTCTGCAGTATTTGAATCTTCTGAATGAATGACTCCCATCTAGAAGCACAAAATGTATCAGTCCCAGGGGCCACAGTATAACAGCAGCTTCTCTCAGACAGATGAGACTCAACTGCTCTTCCAGATTTTCTGTTGCCTCAGTAGGAGGTTCAGTGAATGGAAATGTAGAAGGTGGGGTGTGTTTCCTCTAAATCATACAATCACTCCATCAATTTTTGCTTCAGGGCTTTCACATAAGGCATGTTACTCACTTGGAATGCTCTTCCTCTTTTGAAACCACAGACTTCATCCTTCTTATTCTCTTTTTGACTTAAATATCAGTTCTCAAAGCCTATTTCCTTATAACTTCTGTGTGGATATTTCTCTTTACCTTAATATTTAGAAATCCTGCATACAATTTATAACAGTGTGTTAGTTCCCTATGGCTATAGCAAAATACCACATGCAGTTAAATTATAAAGAAAAAAATATTTTAAATCATGAATTTGGAGATTCCAGTCTGTGATTTAGTGATTCTACCAATTTGACCTTTGACAATGGTGGGAGCACATGACAGAGAAAACTTCTTACCTTGGGAGAAAAACTAGAAAAGTAGGAAGTGGGTAACATTTCACAGTTTTTGTTGTTGTTTGGAGGAGTGCATACCCCTCAGGGTCTTCTATCAGGCTCCATCTCCATTTTTTTTTTCTCTTTGTACCAGGGATTAGACTCAGGATCTTGTGCTTGCCAGGCATGTACTTATGCTGCTGAGCTATTGTACCAACCCTAAGCTCCATCCCCTGAAACTCAACAAACCCTCTCATCTAGTGTGACCCTGGAGACCAAGATTTTTGACATACAAACTTTTAAGCAACATTCAGCATCCAAACTTTAGTGATATTTTTATAATTTGCAATTATGTAGTACATTATTTATTTGAAAATCTATTTCCAGATAGATTTTGTATTTCATAATATAAGCTACAAGTATGCTTCACTTACCAATGTTAGTTCTATTACAGTGTCTGGACTAAAATGGACACCAACTGTTTGTTAAATGAATTAATGGAGTTCGTTAGGTCATTCATCAAGATTTAGTTGATCACGACATACATGCACCAGGTGTTAAAATGCAAAATTAGCTAAGTTTGGTGGTGCACACCTGTAATTCCAGCAGTCAGGAACCTGAAGCCTTCATGTTCTCAGCACAAATGCGTTCAATAAGTTATCACTTTTTTTATTTTACTTTTGTTTCATTGAAATACAAATATCGATGAGACAGTTCTAAGATAACTTGACAAGATGGATTTCATAAATTAATACATTGCAAACTGTTTTCATAACGTCTTGGTATCACAAAAGGTGTATACATGATATTATACTTACAAACTATTATACCGTATGTCGCTTATCAGTAAGTTAAGAGACTAGCTGTTTGCACATCTTATTTTTTATACCTGAATTACATCAAAGATTCAATAATTAATACTTTCTACCTTGTTATTTTCCTAGAGGATTTCCATAGTTCTAGAAGCCGACACAATAGCCTGTCCAACCACCATTACTGCAAATTTTGCCCCTCATAGAATTATGTAGAAACACAATGTTATCAATCCCAACTGTACTGTCCAGACACACACATCATGATTCTTCCATTCTATACCCCTTCCTTGCTCTACACCTGTTAGAGGCGGGCACTCCATTAATATTCAACTAACTTAGGTGCTTGCACTCTACAACAAAATCCAACACAGTCCAGCATTCCAGAAAAATAGTGAGTTATCTGAAGAAGTTGTCGACGATAGCCATTTACAGCTCAACATAATATTATGGACCCACGATGTATACTTCATTTTTATACTTTTCTGCTGAATGGTTAAGACCTAGATAGAGCAAGACTTATACACCAACAGATGAACTTTATATTTCCTATGAGGTCAGTGAAGTCCCCTCAGGGCTTTTCCTATAGTCCTGTACCTTATTCTGTAGATCCTTTGTCTGTGTCATCCATGTGGATGAGTCATGGCCAATGCTTGAGCAGTTTGTTCTCTGTGAGAGCCTGAGAGAAAATTTTTTCTCCATTTGAGTCTCCCCAGGCACACTATAGAACTTCAGTCTCTTTCCTCTGTGGCTCCATAATATCCTTGATCAGAAAATTTGGAGCTCACCTGAGTTTCATGATGTTGCAGTACAAGTTCTCCTATGTCCTGAGTCTTCGCTGACCTTGAAAGGCTAGGGCCAAAATGTTGGCTGGACTTGTGGCTCTTCTATTTCTCCAACTCTGACTTGTGAACTTAGGTTGTTAACCATCCAGAAGAAAAGCTGATTAGTATCCTGCAG
>PVKA01027055.1:0-30973 GCA_004027165.1 Ctenomys sociabilis
CTTTATATTTCTTATGTGGTCAGTGAAGTCCTCTCAGGGTTTATCTTGTAGTCCTGTACATTATTCTGTAGATCCTTTGTCTGTGTCATCCATGTGGATGAGTCACGGCCAATGCTTGACCAGTTTGCTCTCTGTGAGAGCTTGAGAGAAAGTTTTCTCTTCATGTGACTCTCCCCAGGCACACTATAGAACTTCAATCACTTTCCTCTGTGGCTCCATAATCTCCTTGTTCAGAAAATTTGGAGCTCACCTGAGTTTCATGATGTTGCAGTACAGGTTCTCCTATGTCCTCAGTCTTTGCTGACCTTGAAAGGCTAGAGGATCTGGATACATTGTATCATAGAGATATATGTGTGCCTATGTTTATAGCAGCACAATGTGTGATAGCAAAATCTTGGAAACAACCAAGATGTCCATCACATGAGAAATGGTTGAAAAAGATGCGGTATTTCTATATAATGGAGTATTACTCAGCTATTAAGAATGATAAGTTTGAAGCATTTATACTGAAGTGGATGCCACTTGAACATATACTCATAAGTGAAATAAACCAGACACACATGTGTAAATATCGTATAGTCTCCCTAGTATAACAAGCAAAAAGCAGAAATACAAAAGGAAATGTATAACAACTAAAATCAATTGAGTCAAATAAGGCAAAGTGAATGGCATATGCTGCAGGATACTAATCAGCTTTTCTTCTGGATGGTTAACAATCTAAGATCACAAGTCAGAGTTGGAGAAATAGAAGAGCCACAAGGGCAGCCAACATTTTGCCTAGAATATTTCTAACTCAACTGCCTACAACACTTGATGGCATAATTACCACCTCCTGTTAACATATCAAATTCCATCCATTGCTATCTTGTGCATTTTGATTGGCAGTATCTTTACAATTTTCCATATACTCTGATTTCCATATGAGATAATCCCCGCCGGAAAGGGTGGCTCTGGCTAGCGCCTGCCAATCCTCAGAAGTAAGCCAACTGTTGGCCACAGTTTCTAAAATCGCTGTGGTGTATGGGGCTGTGGCTCCATATTGGGCAACCCCCAATTTTAGTTCCTTTAACACTTTAAAATCAAAACCAGTGTAATGGCGCCAAATCTGTCCTAGTGTGCCTGTTGTTTCTGACACCGGAAATGCCTCTGCTTTGTCTAGATCCACAGTCAGGTCTAATAGGAGGGAGTTTTTGAGGATAGCGCCCCTCATGGGTGGCTTTGCAACATTTTTATTTTTGGGTTTTCCTGTTTTTAACCTTTCTAATTGGGTTATGAGGTCTCAGTGGTCTTTCTCTAATTTTATCTGTTCTTTGAGAAGCTCAATTTTATTTTTTAATTTCTTTCTGGGGTCAGAAGCCAGACACGCCAAAAGAGGCTCGCTGGGATCAATGCTATATGGCAGAGGGCGCTGACCATCTGGCAGCCAGTCTCGGCCACGATACTGAGCGGCTTCTTCTGCCAGTTCATCCCAATCAACTTCATTGGAATCAGCCTCAGCTTGAGAGGGCTGTCATAGTTGTAGTTCGGGGTAAATTTCAACTTTGGGTCTGGCTCCTTCTGCATGGAAGGAGTTAGTCTTTTCTTTGGGTTGTGGTTTAGGGCCTGATGGCTCTGGCTTCTTAGTTTTGATTTCAGCCTTTTGTTCCCTAACAGCAGGAGGCATGCCTCTTGGGGGCTCTTTGTCCTCCTTTTGTTTATCATCGTCCCCCTCACTATCACTATCAAGACATAAGATCTTTTTCTCCAAATTTTATGTCTTTTTTTTTCTCTCCTTTTAATATATTTTCACCTTTTTGTATCACATTGATGACAATTGGGTCACAATGCTTTTGTGACAAAATTTCATCTATCAGGTTCTAGTAGGAAAAAGCCATAACTGGGATCTTTTCAGGACCAAAGTCTCATAATAATCCTTGAG
This sequence comes from Ctenomys sociabilis, assembly GCA_004027165.1. NCBI lineage: Eukaryota > Metazoa > Chordata > Mammalia > Rodentia > Ctenomyidae > Ctenomys > Ctenomys sociabilis. The sequence goes on from PVKA01027055.1 coordinate 1,919, forward strand.
GGCATCACTGACCCTTTTTCACGGTTTTTTGTCAATAGTCTCATCAGTGGTGAATCATGGACAAACCTGTTTAATATATTCAAAATATTGAAACAAATCCTTAATTTTAACCTTTACTCCTCATGCCCTTATAGCCTTACCTAAACTTTCAACAAACATTTCATGCTGGCTCATTTCCTGACCCATGATCGCCTTTCAACTCACCGAGGCCTGAGTAAATGCAGAAGGTTCCTGCGTTGACTGATCCTCTTTTCTAAACTTTTATGTTGGCTGACTTTCATGAACAGAGTCCGTCACTGGATCCCCCGTGCTTGAGCAACATTGGCCCGACAGTTGGGTGCCACTTGTCAGGAGCTTAACCCGACCTGCGGGTAAGTCGACGGAACCCTAGAGGGGGAGTGGGGATAAGAATGGGACAGAAGACATGAGAAATGGAGACAAGACAGGATTCTGATCAAGTCTCGTTTATTCAAAGGAAACTCTGGGTATATACAGTGGAGGCATAGGGAAATGACATCAGTGTGTAAAAGGTGTAAGTAACTAGGCAACCGGGCAACGATGGGAAGTCACACTCCAGGGGTGTAGCAAGAGACTTATGGGAAATAGGGGGGATAAGAAGAATTAAGAACTTAACTCAGCAAAGAAATGGAAACTTAAGAATATGGCTGAGACTATTATAAAATGGATATCAGTCACAGGTTTCCCACACATTTTGAGTGTTGGGTATTTGTCCCAGCAACAAGAGTAACTAAGACAGAATTTGGTACCAGGAGTGGGGTCATTTTTTGTGGCTATACCTGACAATGTGGATTACAAGCTATTGGGAATGGCTTATGGGAAGAGATAGGAAGGAAAGGTTTGGAAATGTCACCTACAAGCAAAGCACTGGAACAGGTTCGTCTATTCTGTAGGAAAGATTCTGGTCAGAGCTCAGACCAGAAGACTGAGAGAAATGCTGCCTGTAAAGACCAGGCTGGGGCGGTTTCTGCTGGAAAGAAGGACTGCATTGATTGTTTGACTCCAGATCATTTGTTTTGGCTTGGCAGAAAGTTTGTCTGAATTTTTCCCATGTCCAGAGACTTTGCCTGAGACTAAGTATGGTGGACTGACTAATCTTTCAAAGGAAATCTCAAAGCAGTCAAATACTGGGGCAGTGGCATGGTTATTGTTGAGGGTTCTTAGTCAGATTTATGTTGAGAATGAAGAGAAATAGCCCAGCAAAATGATCTAAAATGTTCTGAATTTGGCCAGAAAGAAAGTGCCAGGAAGGCTGTGGACTGCAAAGATAGAACTGAGATCTCCATTACCCAGGAGGAACAAGAGAGTAAAAAAGATGTCCTGAGGGCATCACAGGAGGTGGCATGTTCTCACCCTTTGCAGCCTCAGAATCACAAGGGTGAGGGACTTGGCTTTGAAGAGAAAGCTGCAGAGCCCCATGTTCCTGAATGGAGGTAGTGGCCACTCCAGGTTCTAGAATGGAGGCAGCAGCCACACCAGATTACATAATGGCACTGGCACAGAGAATCTGTTTCTCAGAATCAGGGTCAGAATGCTCAGAGATCCAGGCACTTGATCCCTACAGTCAAGAGAGAGAAAAGCCTGGCTACTGCTCCGAGCTGGCAGCAGACCTTCGCATCATGCACATGGCACTGGTTTTAGGCGCATGCAGATCAGAGTTGTAAGGTTAAGAAGGCTTCCACGTAGATTTCACAAGAAGGCCTGGGAGGCCAGGCAGTGTGCCCCTGAGAGGGCAGTGTGTCCTGTGAGTGAGAAGCCCATTCATTGGAAACCCTAGAAGTTTGGAAAAACCAGGAATGTGGATCATTTAAGGGAAACTAGAAGGGAGCAAAGCTGGCCTAAGAGAGAAGTCATGGGAATTACCACCAAGGTGCCAAAGGGGTGGAGCCACATGGAGTCCACCATTTACCACAGATTGCTTTGGATGTTCCACAAGGACCTGCAGGACTTAATGTTTTCCTCCTGGAATATAGACTTGTTTGTGTCCAGAATGACCCTCTCCACATCTCTGAGAAAGCACAGACTAGCCACAACTTGTCTAGTTGTGCCCCAATGGTTTGTTTGTACCCTTCTGAGTATACCTTCTGGAATAGCAATGTTTATCTTATGCCTTTGTTTTTTTTTTTTTTTTTTTTTGTCTTTTTGAGACAGGGTCTCACTATGCAGTTCAGACTGGCCTTAAGCTCACTTTGTAGCTCAGGCTGGTCTCGAACTCACAACAATCCTGCTGCCTCAGCCTCCCGAGTGCTGGGATTACAGGCCTGCGCCACCACGCCCGGCTCAATGCCTTTGAATATTTGATGTATTTAACTTTTTATTTGCACAGGGGCTTACAGCTGGGAGTTTGCCTTGGATCTTAGAGGAGACTTGGAACTTGGCCTTTTCAGCAATGCTGAAATTATTGGGACTTTGACAAATCTTAGAGATGGACTAAAACGCCTTTTGGACAAAGGGATGTGCATGAGACTTTGGAGGTGCAGGGGTGGAATGTTATGGTTTGTGTCTAGTTGGGCCTCCAAAGCCTCATATAAGTTAAGGGGAAGTCACAGCTGGAGGAACAGTGAGTGCTTTGAGGGGTGGAGCAAGATGACCAGGGCAGGGCCTGAGGAACTGGACCAGAGAGGTGTGAACTATTAAACTGGCTAGTCTGTGCGTTCTCAGAGATGTGGAGAGGGTCATCCTGGACACGGCAGCGCCCTAGCCTCTTCAGTGTCTTGAAACCTCCAATAACTGTGAGCTAAATAAACCTTTCCTTCCCTCATTTTGAGTGTTGGGTATTTATCCCAGCAATGAGAGAGAAGTAACTAAGATACTGACTCTTAATTTTAGGTGTTAATTACTTCTCTTTTGTCAAGTCCCACTCCTAGTGCTAAGTCACCATGGCATCTCTCTTAAGATGGCAATGAGTCCAAACAATAACCTTCTCTTTCTTCTTCTTTTCTTTTTTTTTCTTTTTTTTTTTTTTTTTTTTTTTTTTTTTTTTTTTTTTTTTTTTTTTTTTTTTTTTTTTTTTTTTTTTTTTTTTTTTTTTTTTTTTTTTTTTGGTGGAACCAGGGATTGAACTCAGGCCCTTGCGCTTGCCAGGGAAGCACTTATTCCACTGAGCCATCTCCCTGGCCCCCTCTTCTTCTTTTCTGTTATCCCTTCATTCACATGCCAAGAGATTTCCAATGAACCTCAGCAATGTCATGGCCCTGCCTCCAAAGCCCTCTCCCCAATCACAAAGCTATGAAAGCAGCTGCTTTTCTTTGGCCAGAGGATTCTCCTCTCTCTCTGTCTCTGTCTCTGTCTCTGTCTCTGTCTCTGTCTCTGTCTCTGTCTCTCTCTCCCCCCACCCCCGCAGTCCTCCCAGGCCTATAACAAAAGTCCCTTTTTCTTTTCTGTCCTTTATTTACACTGAAAAACCTAACATTTTGGTGCCATGACTCGATCAGTGAGCCGTGCAGTGCTAGGGCCACTTTCTTGCTCTTCGTGCCACCTGCCATTGCTACCTTACCTCCAACACTGGCCAACTGCAATTCACACAGGTGAACCCAATCTCTTACTGGGGGGGTGGGGGGTTCCCACCATGGCTAGTCTCAAAAATTGTGGACCCACGTCAGGACTGTTCCCTGTCCTTCTGAATCTCACTTTCAGGTCTGTTCCCTGTCCTTCTGAATCTCACTTTCAGGTATCCCCACTTTTTCTGGTGATGACCATCAAAGGCAGGCTTCTTCTCTCTCTCTCATTCCCAGGTGGAAAGTGACGGCTTTCTACCAGAGGAGTGACACTGGGCACTGGCCCTAAATCTTTGTCTCACTACAGATTTAGTCACTATGGGAAATATTTATTCTTGACCTCTAAAACACACCCATGAGGCTGTCTCCTAATGAACCTCAGGACCCTCGGAATCCAGGAATGTCTCAAACCCAACCTACATTTTACTGCCAGATAGCTTTGCCCCAATATACACTTGATAATGGCAGGCAATGGCCTGAGGAGGGTACCTTCGATTTCAAACTGCTCATCGATCTCCACAACTATTGTCACTGCAATGGCCAATGGCATGAAATTCCCCATGTGCAGGCTTTATTTGCATTTTGCGCATGGCCCTCCCTTCTCCAGGCATGCGGGGCAACCCAAGTAACTTATGGTCACCTCTAATGCTTCTTATAATCATGACTCTCTGACAGATATCCTATGAATGATGTTCTCCAGCCTGCCTGCCTTCTGTACCACCCTGTCCTATCCACCAATCCATCCTCCACTAGCCTCTCCACTGGCCTCATCTTAATCCTCATCCCTGCCTCCTACCTCTCTCCCTCCTACTTCCACCTCCACTCCTCCCCCAGTGACTCCACCATCTCTCCCTCCTGTCCCATATCACAACCACAAACAGCAATGGCTCCACTTCTTACCTTTCTCCTCCTGCGTTCCATGGCTACACTTCTCAATCCCCTCCAGCTGCACTGCCATCCCACAACCACCCGCCATGTGGCAATCTGCTGCCATCTTGTGGTTGCTCCTCCTGCGATGTCAGGGTGCCATCATGGCACGTTGTCACATGATTAGTCCCCATCTTCCAGGCCATGTGGCCATCTGCTACCATATTGTGGTTGGCTCTCTTGTGATGCCAGAGTGCCACCTTGCTGTGCCTTGTCACATGATGAGCCACCACCATCTTGTGGCCACTCCTCCTGTGATGCTAGGATGCCATCTTGTGGTGTCTCATCACATGATGGGTCAGCCCTCTTGCCAGACCCTGACAGACCATCCCAAGCCCCAATCCCTCTTCCCCTTCCAAGAGCAGGCATGCAGTAAGGGACTGGTTCATATTCATGTACCTTTTTCCCTCTGGGATCTTTTTGATATAAGTCACTATCTTAGTTACTCTTCTCTTGTTGCTGGGACAGATACATGACACTCAAAATGAAGGAAGGAAAGGTTTATTTAGCTCATAGTTACTGGAGGTTCCAGTTTAAAACAGCTTGATTTACACAGCAAAACCATGAAGACTTATTTGCTCAGGAGAAAGGGTCAGTGCCTCTGTCTTCTCCAAATATCTCTATGCCTGAGGTGGCCTCAATCACAGGTACCACTGCCCCATGCTACAGGTTCTAGAAGAGAGGCTGGGGTGCTGCATGTCCAGGATGACCTGCTTCACATCTCCGAGAGAGGCCCCTGGGAGGGGGCTCACACTGCCAGTTTAATGGTTGGAGCCTCTTTTGCCCCACCCCTCTAGTTCCACCCTGGTCCTCTGGCCCTGCTCCTCAAGCAGTGTCTACCCCATGACTCACATGAGGCTTTGGGGGGACAACTAGATACAAACCATAATAGTCACAGAATGGGATTTTTCTCAGCTGATCCTCAAACCTACATTGAAGAACTTGAATTTATAATCAACTCCCTTGATTGACATTGGAAAGATCTCTATACTATCCTTAGTTCCACTCTCAATCTTCAACAAAAATTACAGTTGTGGATGGTAACCCAGGCAGTAGCCAATCAAAAAAGTCAATTAGACTCAGAGCACCTGAGAGGTACAAATGCAGTCCCAGACAGAGTCCAACAAAAATTATCAGATAGGTGATGGGCCTTAACGGATGAGACTCTCAATAATTTGCATTTCTGAAGGCCTAAATAAGATCTCCCATAAAGAAACTAATCACAGTAAATCAAAGGAACAGACCCAATGAGCTGATGAAAATCCTGCCAAATTTCTTTCACACCTCACCGAGCCATCAACCAAATTCACTAATGTCGATCCGCAGTCTCATCAGGGTATAGTTCTCATCTACTCCTGCCTCAGTACCCAATTGGCATTAGACATTAGAAGATACTCCTAATGGCTCACAGGTCTCCCAGGAGGACCTACTTACTTAAGGTAGCATTCCATGTCTTTAACAACAGAGAACTGCAACAAGAATTAAAACCAAAACAAAAAATAAAAGAGGGAGCATGTTCACTCCAAGGCTGACCTTTTTTTTTTTTTAAAAAAGGCTCTTGGTAAGGATGCTCAGGATCCAACAGGCAACTCAAACACATAAGTCCAAACAGAAGCCTACACAAGGTGGTGCCAACATCTGGGTCTCTGGAACCTGCTTCAAGTGTAGGAAAAACAGACACTGGATTCAAGCCTGCCCCATCCTACAGCTGCCACCAGGGCCTTGCCCCCTGTGCAACCTTAAGGGCCACTGGAAAATCAATTGCCCCATCTGCCAGAGAACAAATTAGTCAATCAACTTCTTACCCTCACAGGAAAATACACTGCCAACTGCTTCCCCGCATATGTTATGGGTCGATCTGATGGGACTCCCTGCCAATGACTGACAGGGCTCAGAGTTTGAGGTCCCCTAGGTAAAGGTATCCTCTTCAGAACCCCAGGTCTCACTGGACATCTCAAGTAGAATGCTCTCTTTTCTTATAGACACAGGGGCCACATATAGTGTCCTTCCTGAGTTTTCAGGCTGCTGTATTATTAGATCAAAGGTCTCCATAGTTGGAGTTGATGGCCAGCCTATACAACCTCTACAGACAGAATTTATCCCTTGCAGGAAGAGATGGGGAACAGCGGGCTTGTCTGATCCAGGGGCTTGTTGAATATAATTTTTTTTTCTTCCCTTTTCTCTCCTTCTATTTCCTTTCTTTCTCCAGAAAACCATTGTATCTGAAGGTGTTTAAGTTACCTTTGTGTCTGTCAGCCTTCTCTTTGCCACCACCTGTTTCCCAATGAAAGCCATGTCAGATTAATCACTGGACTGACTGCTCCATCTTTTTCTTTTTAATGGGAGATGCATCATATATGTGAAGCAATAAGTTCTGAGATGGAGACAATGGCTAGAATAGCTTTTGGCTAAAATCACATTGCAAGTTGAACAGTAATCAAAATCCACAGATTTTAGGTAAAAAATAATTGCTTCTTTCTCTGCCTGGACTTCTAAAAAATCAATTGTCATCTAAAATTAATTTCTATATGCATAAGTATAAATGCCTAAAAAAAATGACTCTAAACGGATGAGTCCAGTAGGAGATAAAGGTGAATTCTGAATTGTTACTAAAAGTACTATTTTTTATCTTAGCATGTGGGTGTGAAATGGTGGGAATACTCGACATGTTTGGGGGTGTGGGTTTTCATTTTTACTTCATGATTTATGTCAAAGAGACTCAAAGCCTATGATCCTTTTATCCAGCTATTCTTCAAGGAGCTTAGAAAATACAGGGGCTTGCAAAGCTGAAATCACTCTTAATTTCATACTTTATTCTTTAATGGGTCATGTTTTAAAAATATATATGTTGTTTTCTGGATTAAAATTTTACCAAGGATAAGAGAAAGAGAAAATAAGACCTAGAATTTAACTAGCAAGATAGACATACACATCACAGTCAGTTTTTTTCCAAACTGACAATGTTTAGGTTGTACACAAATAAAAGTTTCAGTTAATGTAAAACTCAGTCAAAAGGGGCCAGGGAGATGGCTCAGTAGAACGAGTGCTTCCCTGGCAAGCACAAGGGCCTGAATTCAATCTCTGGTTCTGGGGAAAAAAAAAAAAAAAAAAAAAACTCAGTCAAAAAAAAAAAGAAAGAAAAGAAAGAACTTATCCCTTGTAGGTTCCAAACTCTGCTCTTCACTCATAGTTGTCTAGTAATGCCAACATGTCCCACTCCTCCAAAAGCTTAACTTTTCCTTTCCTTTCTCCCTCCCCATGGTTCTTATCTACCAAACCTCATCTCAGTGCACCAACAACCCATCCCCTCTGCTTTCATCCTCCTCCATCCTCTATTGCCTGGGACACCCCCAGTCTTACTCATGCCATGTATGCAACCTTTGTACTAGTTCACCTCAGGGATCCTTCAGCCTTCCTTTGCATTTCCCCAATATCCAATAATCCCCAAACACCAACAGGAACTCAAATCTATAATTCACCTGTCTCCTCATCAAAAGTTTTCTTAGAACTTTCCACTCACCATACCACACTCTCATTCTTCCTGTACTTAACCCTAAAGGCTCCTATCATCTAGTTCAAGATCTCAGAGTCATCAATAATGCAGTTACACCTATACACCCAGTGGTACTAAGCCCCTACACCACCCTGCCTCATATCCCTCCTTACACTCCTTACTTCACTGTCCTAGACCTCAAAGATGCCTCTTTCACCATTCCCTTACACCCAGACTGCCAAGACCTCTTTGCCTTCACATGGACTGATCCAGACACTTTCTGATCACAACAGCTCACACGGAAAGTCCTGCTTCAGAGATTCAGAAACAGTCCTCATGTCTTTGGCTTTTTAAAAAAATACTTTATTTCTTTGGTACACAGTCTCACTATACAGCTCAAGACTTATAGTGATCCTCCTGTCTCAGCCTATATGACATGCTTGGGGTTCTGGGGCTGGCACAGCATGTGCTACTGGGGATCAAATCTGGGTCCTTGTTTTTGCCAGGCAGGTGCTTAGACCAATGAGCTATCTCCCCAGCCAGTCTTCACTTTAGCTAAACACTGATAATCTTGAGACCCTTGATCTCAAAGCCCAGCCTACTCCTTCAGTATATTGATAACCTACTCCTCTGCTCCCCCTTTTCATGCTTGAATCCCACAACACACAGCTCCTCTCCTTAATTTTTTGTTTTGGCTGTAGGGTCTCTCCAGCCAAAAATCAAGATAGCTTCACCAAAAGTCAAATATCTAGGATTCACCCTCACACCCACTACTTTAGCAATCACTGCCAATCAGAAGGCCTTCCTTCATAACTTTAAGGTGTCCACCACAAAGCAACAAGTTCTATCTATCCTGGTCTAGCTAATTTCTTCCACCTCTGGGTTCCCAACTTTATATCCTTAGCTCAACCTGCCTATAAGGCCTCTAGAGGTTCTTTATCAGAGCCCCTCAATGCTACTGCTCCTATACATTCCTCCTCTCGCAGACTACGACAGGTTCTCCTAAAGGCCCCAGCTCCCTAACCCAATCCAGCCTTTTACCCTATATACTTCTCAAGACTGTAATGCAGTGGGCATTTTAGGGCACAAAAAGGGATCATCCTTTCCAAACAGCTAGACAATACAGTTCACAGATGGGCTCCATGCCTCTGAGCCTTCACAGTGGCCATCACACTGACACAGAGGCAAAAACGTTGACCTTAGGACAATCTTTTAGTTTACTTGTCCCAACACCTAAGTGAGCTCATCACACACAAGGCACTTTCAACTTTAACTCCTCATATAAAACAGATTCACCTATTTATTTATTTATTTGTTTATTTATTTATTTATTTATTTTTAACTTTTTGGCAGAACCACAGATTGAACTCAGGCCCTATTCTACTGTGCTATCTCCCTGGTTCCCTCACCTATTGTTCATAGAGGACCCTTCCATGACTATTTCCACCCATAGTCTTCTCAGTCCTGCCACCTTGCTCCTCACCTCTGAGGAGGCCCCCCAACACAGTTGTGTTGGGGTCTTACAGATGACCCTGACTCCATTACTTCACATTGGTCTTACTCACTTCCCCCATATTGGCAGTACTCCTCTTCCTACAGCTTCTGACACATAGTTCACAGATGGTAGCTCAACAAACACAGAAATCCACAGAGGGTAGCATATACCATAGTCAACTGTAACAGAAGCAGCCCCACTGCTATCTGAGACATCTTCACAAAAGGCAGAACTTATATCTCTTATACATGCTCTCAGGCTAGCCAAAGACAAAGCCATAAACATCTACACAGACTCTAAGCACATATTTAGTATTCTTCACTCTCATGCTGCCATTTGGCAAAAAGGGATTTATCAGCATTCAGGGTACTCCTATCACCAATGCACATCTCATCCTTACACTTCTAGAGGCAGCACAGCCCCCAAAACAGGTGGCAGTCATTCGCTGCTGGGGACACCATGCCCCATCAGATTCCATTGCTCAGGGTAATGCTTTTGCTGAGGCACAGGCCAAATTAGCTGCTCAACAGCCATATCCTTCTCACCTTCTTCCTACCATTATAAAATCTATACCCTCACCTCAATATTCACCAGAACAGGGCTGAGGAGATAGCTCAGCAGTCTAAGCACCTGCCTGATAAGCACAAGGCTGCATAGCAAGACTCTGAACCAAATAAATAAATAAGAAAGAAAAAAAATCCCCAGGATAGCTACAATTACTCTACAAATCTGACTATCACCAAAATGCAGAAGCATGGATTTTCCAAGGGTGAAAACTCCTTCTTCCACTCCAACAAGCACAAGCCATTATCACTGACTTACACAACTGCTTCAAGGTTTGTATTCAAGCTCTATACAAACTCTTAGCCCCTATCACCACAGAGCCCTCCCTAAAAAGCATCACTCATCAAGTTACTCTGAACCACCTGCTCTGTGCCAAGATCTCTTGTCAGGGACATTTACATGTCCTTCTTTTCCAACCCACCACCTTCATGGACACACCAGGTGAACACTGGCAAGCTTTACTCATGCACCTTACTGCAAGATGCACAGATATCTTCTCACCTTTGTCTTCACTTTCTTGGGGTGGAGAGAGGTCTTCCCCAGTACTTGAGAAACCACAGAGGTAGTGGCTAAAGCTTTCATGTAAGATATCATCCCCAGATTTGTACTGTTCCAGATTATCCAGTCAGATAATGGTTCAGCACTCATCTTCCAAATCACTCATCAGGTGGCTTTAAGTCTAAATATCACTTGGCACTTACACATACCCTATCCCCCCATAGTCCTCTGGGAAAGTAAAAAAGGCAATTTGGCTTTTAAAAGCTCACCTCATAAAACTCATTTTAAGGCCACTGAGGGCATGGTGATGCACACCTGTAATTGCAGCAATAGAGAGGCTGAAAACAGAAGGATCACTATGAGTGCAAGCTGCATAGTGAGGCCCTATACCAAATACAGTCAAAAAAATTAAGAGCTAGAACTGCCTTGGCCTCAGTTGCTTCCCTTAGCTCTAAGTAAATTTAGGGCACTCCCGAGCCGGGCGTGGTGGCGCACGCCTGTAATCCCAGCACTCGGGAGGCTGAGGCAGGAGGATTGTTATGAGTTCGAGACCAGCCTGAGCTACAAAGTGAGCTTAAGGCCAGCCTGAACTGCATAGTTGAGACCCTGTCTCAAAAAAAGACAAAAATGTGCTCGCTTCGGCAGCACATATACTAAAATTGGAAAGAAAAAAAGACAAAAAAAAAAAATTTAGGGCACTCCCAAGAGCCTCCACCTTCCTAAGTCCCTTTGAGATCATGTACAGTAGACCTTTTCTGCTTCACAACTTCCCTGCTCCTGATAATCTACCCACTGCTGATTATATTCCCATTCTATCCTTCCAAAACCTTCAGTGACAACATGCAGGGCCTGTCTCCCACAACCAATACACATCATTCACTTGGAACTTTCTATATCTCCTGGAGATTTAACATATCTTAAATCCTCTAAGACTTAAAGGGTTAAATCCTACATGGACAGCACCCCCCAGGTCATCCTCACAACACAATACAATAAAAGCCACCAGCCTGCCCTCCTGGTTCCATATCATCCAAGCCAAAGGGTGCCCAGACAACTACACTCCACTGGACAACTCCACATCTCCTGAGTGGTCTTCACAACTCCTGTCACCTATGCATCTCCACCTAACTAAGTGTTCAAAAAACCCAGAGTAATTTATGCACCGCTTCCCAGTCTGGTTTCTGATCCCTTACTCTCTGCTGTTCCTCTTGTTCACCATCGGACTATGGACTGTATGCCCAGATGACTTTCAAATGCCACATAAGGTAACTTTCATACACTTATACTTCACAGCAACCTCTGGGATTCCCACCCTTGACTGTCTGTGATAAGATCATTAACACCAACCACTCTGAAATATGCTGCAACTGCTGAGTCTCATGCTCCTTCTACTCCCAACAAGCTCCAGTCCACCTCAGCCACATAACCACAACCCATCTTACACCATGACATTTGCCCTATTAGACCAAGTAATAATATATTCTTACAATTTTACTCCCTCAAATCCAAGTTACCTTTCACATTCCCTACTGTCACCGTATACCATACCATCAAAAATAAGATAAGGACACATGGAAGGGAAGAAGACAAGTCCCTGAGCACATCCAGCATGATTATATATTCTGTAAATTACTTATAGGAATATGTTGTTACTGGGATAGTCTATACATCATTCCCTGACTTCCCAAGCACCACCAAAGAAAATGTGTCAATGCCAATAAATGTCTTCTATCTTGACACCCCACAGTGTGAGTCCCATAGGGATAAACAAATTTGGAAAAATCTTTAAAACTACTGACCTATTCATCTTAGCCTGGTATGTACATAGGAGTGATAATGTCTTATGGGTAACGTTTCAAATTCCCAGTGTGTCACATCTCCAATTTCTCCTGGAAAAACTTGGTGATTCTACGTCCTTAACCTAGACAGCCCACGGCAGACACCTTATGGCAATTCTGTGACCCTAAAAATTCGTTTTATAACCCCACTTCCTACTATCAATGTTCCTGCCTACACTTCAACTGTCCTGCAACAAAAAAAAAATCACTCTCTTATCACCTAGCTTCCCTAACATGTGCCCAAGTGTCCCAGACCTTGACCAGCAGTCAAGCGGTTTGACTTCTCACTTGACCTCTGTCAGAGAACATCAAAGAAAGGACCTTCCTGACGTAGAAGGCCTTCACCACGCCCAGGAAGCTCGGAACAAACATGGTTCCCGAGGTAACTGAAGCACTTCTGCCCTCGCCTAACATGGCGGATGGGGGCGGGACTTGAGGGCGGAAGTGGCTGCCAGCTGACCGACCCGACTTCATGGCGGCCATGGCTGCCGCGGCCGCACTGAAGCGGCTGGATCTGCGGGACTCCGCGGCTCTTTTCGAGACGCACAGGGATAAGGAAATCCGCGGGCTAGAGCGCCAGGTTCGGGCTGAGATCGAGCACAAGAGGGAGGAGCTGCGGCAGATGGTGGGCGAGCGGTACCGCGACCTGATGGAGGCGGCCGACACCATCGGCCAGATGCGCCGCTGCGCCGAGGGGCTGGTGGACGCAGTGCGGGCCACCGACCGGTACTGCGTCCGCCTGCGCCAGGCCGGCTCGGCCGCGGCCCGGGCCCCGCGGGCCGCGTACTTCAGTCCCGGGCTGGCTCGCGCGGAGGGGCGGGCCCAGGCTTCCTGGGGCGGGGGGTACGGCGCCGGGCTCCTTGCGGGGGGTTGCGGCGCCCCGGGCTCCCTTGCCGCGCCGCGGGTCCCTGAGCCCCGCGCCGCCCTGGACCCGCCCGGCCCGCTCCCAGGCCCGCGTTCGCGCTCGCGGCCGCGCTCCCCGTCAGGACCGGTCCCGAGCTCAGCCCGCTCCGAACCTGCCGCCTCCTAACCTTGTTCCCGGGACGGATCTCGCCTCGGCGTTTCGGCCGCGCCCCGGCCTCCGGCCCCCGCCCGCCCGGGAGTCGCTTCTCGCTGCCCACCCACGCCCGGCTGTGGATGGAAGGGCCCCAGACGCGCTCGTGGGGGCCAGGGGTCGGGCGGATCCGGGTTCCCCGGCTTTTTTTCCGAAAGCACCGGGAGCAGCCCCTGGGCTCCTAGGGAAGTGCGGGGCGTAGGACGCGGAGATGAAGCAGGTGTTGGGGCACTTGTGCGTGACGTGTGACAACTTAGTGTGGTATGGAAGGAAACCTTGCAGTAGTACCTCTAGCTCCTTGTGGAACCCTCTCGTGCTACCCGGGTTGCAGAAAAAAAAAAAAAAAAACAGGCCAGTCAGTGGGGTAATGGAATAGAACTCCTGTTGAATATTGGATTTCTTTGGAAATTGTTGAATTCGTCCCTGAACTATGCATTAAGTACACATCCTCCCTGCAGGTGACAAGTTACCTCTATAAGTGAACATATTCCTAACATTGTGAAAAGGCTCATTATATTGATTTTCAAAGTTATATCTCCAATTTCTTATCAATCCCCAAGAATGTCTTCTGTGCTAAGTTTACAAAAAAGCAGAAGTCCCCTAATTCCTGCACTGGTTCCTCCTACTGATACATACATTGTGAACACGGCTGTAAGTCCAAGGAAAGTTAACAAGAAATACAGAAGTAATATAGAATAGTTAGAATATTTTTGGGCCATTCCCAAAACAATTGTGCCCATTTTCTGTGAGTTGTAGACTCACTTTCAGATTGGGTCCTCAGGAGTGAAGGATATTAAGGACATGAGATTGGGAATATGGCTATTTTAGTTTGTTTAATCATAATCCTGGGAAGTCCAAGATCAAGAAAGTGGCATTTAGGGTGTGATGAGGGCTTTCCTGTAGCATTACCAGTAGTGGAAAGGGGGGCCCTAAAAAGGCCTATGCCAGATCCTGCCAGCCTTGTTTTAAGGCAATGACCCCTCCATGAGGGGATGGTTCAGGGAGGCGATGAGGATGGGAGGCTGGAGGACTCAAGGGGAAGATTCTGTAAAACAGTTAAGGAAAGTTGAAGAAGCCCTCAGAAAAACAAGACAAAAGTAGTAAGGTTGAACATCAGAAAAAGAGGATTCTCGCAAGGGGGTGTAGCCTGCAGTGCTCCCTGCCATCAAGACTTCAAAAGGATGGGGTCATCAGGAGAAGGACTTGTAGCTGGAGCTGGTGATCCACACCTTCCGGCACACTGCAAGGCTGAAGCACAGTGACCACAGCCTGAGCAACAAGAGGCACTGACTGAGCAAAGTTATGTCTCAAAATAGAAAAATTTAAAAGGGGCAGGATGTACCTCAGTGTGAAGGTTGTGAAAGATGACATCATACTGAAACATCTTGCAAAGCTGCACAGAATGGGTTTATGAAATCCTAAAGTGCCTCAGCCTGTCCCTGAACCTGCAGAAGGGACCTTGCTTTTACCTTGCTTTTGCTTGGTCTTTGTTATATTCTCCCCTGCAGCAGTAGTAGCAGATCCTGGAGAAGATCTACAGTAGGACTGCCAGGATCAAGCTGCTATTAGAGATTCCTGAGAAGATCTGGAGCTCTGCGGAATCCTCATTGTCTCTATGCCACACAGCTCTGCCTGCTCTGCTGTCCTCTTCACAGCCTACTCCAGCTTTATTCTTCCAGTTCTCCAGTCTAGTTCTCTCCCGATTTGCTATGTTGGTCCAGCAGGTGGCAGCAGCCAACCACTTCGGGTAAGTAGATGCCACACACACACACACAGAAAGCTCTCTGGTGGTGGCCAGGCTGCCCTTCTATGGACTCTTCTTGATATACCGTGGACTCTTCTTGATATACCTAGGCTCTTTACCCAAGATGTTAAAAATTCCCTATTGACCTTTGTTGTTCTCTTTCTTGGTCAACCATCCTGCACAAAAGCAGAATTCTGCACAAATGCCACTGTCTAACCAAGCCGTGGCAGAGGCCATCTGCTGCATAGTGCGTTCAGAGGAGAGTTCCCCCCACCACAGACTTCCTGATGGCCAGGAACTGTTAGATGCTTCTCAACAAGCCGAACCATGGTGGGTGTAGCTTCTTTCTAAAATGTGATACTCTATAAAGCATAGGATGGAGCAGAGGAAGCTTTCTTAATGGAAATTGTTTACATTCTCACAGACTCTGTCATCAAGGCCCAGTTTTGCTCATTAGTGGAACTGCTGGCACCACCTTGAACCAAGCACATACCCTTTTCTACACTTTACCAGAAAGGCTGCTGCCAGATCCATCTCTGCCTTGCAGCCTGCTCTTCTCTGCTCTGGAGACCATCACAGGCCAGCATCCTACTGGAGAGTGTTTTTATTCCTAATTATGTATGAAACTATTTGTCTTTATTTTTATTTCTTTTTTCTTCTTTTTGTATTATATATTTTTTGTTAGCACACATTTGCATTGCATTCAGCACAGGAAGTTTGTACACACATATAATGTATCATTCTTTTTCATCTCCTTCCCCCATCCATTTTTTTTGTTTGTTTGTTTTTGTCTTTGTCTTTTTGAGACAAGGTCTCACTTTGCAGCTCAGGCTGGTCTCGAACTCACAACAATCCTCCTGCCTCAGCCTCCCAAGTGCTGGGATTACAGGCATGTGCCACCATGCCCGGCCCCCCCTTCCATTTTTGATCTCCAACTTTTTTCTTTTTAACCAGGGATAGAACTCAGGACCTTGTGATTACTAGGCAGGCACTTACACCACTTAACTCTGTCCCCAGCCTATCTCTCCAACTCTTGATCTTTGTCTTGGTTACTTTTCTTATTGCTGAGAGAAATACCCAATAGCCATGAGTTAAAGGAAGATTTATTTCAGCTCAGTTTTTTAGTCCATAGTCGGCTGGCTCCAAGGCAGGGCAGCATGGTGCAGAAGCCTGACAGGAAGGAGTGTCCGTGGCAGGGCAGGCAGAAGGCAGCAAGCAGTGATGCCTTCCATCCCGTCCCATGACAAGCCTGGTGCATAGTGCCACCCTCACCCAGTAGCCTTCTCATTAGCCACACTCAAAAACTAAGCTGAACTAATTTAGTTACCACACCCTGACCCAGCATCACACACCCAGCTGCCAGCCCATCCCAGAAACCCCGCCTCTGAGCCCTTGAACTTCAGTGGCACATCTAAATACAAGCTTTAGCAATTCCCATTCCATAAAGCTCTATTTCCATTTTTCTCTTTTATTGTCTTTCTTTGTAATACTTTCTTCCTTCTCTCCCTGCTTCATCTATCTCTTGATCACCTCCCCACTGGAGAGAGAGAAAAATCTCCCTACTTCTATTTAGTTTTGCTCTTTATATTTTGGGTTTCTCAGATAAGACAAGCCAGATGACATTTAAACTTGTGTGTCACATTTATTCGCTTAGCACTCTGGTCTCACAGTACATAAATTTACTTAGAAATGATTCAAGTTTATTCTTTATGATAGCACAACACTCCATTGTATATAAATACTACATTTTTTAAACCTATTGATCTACTGTTTCTGGTAGTTGGATATTGTGAATTATGTTGCTGTAAACATGGGTATGCATGTATCATTATGGTAGGAAATCTTTTATTCTTTTAAGATTCCTAGAAGGGGATTAGTTGTGACCTATGACATTTGTATTTTCACCTTTTTGAGAAATCTCCCTTTTGATTGTACTAGCTTACATTCTACTGACAATCCCTACAGCTACACCATCATTTGTTGTTACGATTTGTGTCTGGGTATCCATCCAAAGCCTCATGCCATCCTGGGGTGTTTTGGAAGTGACTGAATTTAGAGTTTGATAGTGCAGTGCTTTGGATTAAAGGCGCTGGGATTAAGGGTGAGTGATTGCTGGATCGATCCACTGATTGGATTGGCCTGCTGTAGTCCTAGCAGTCTGTAAAAGGATCAAGAGGAGGCTTATTTTCCTCTTTCTCTTTGTCTGTTTCTCTGTCTCTGTATCTTTTTCTTCTCAAAACTTTCCTCCTTTAATTTGGGGGCCGTTCAGTATTTTGTTCAGCAACGAGAAACTAAGACAGTTATCTGATTTCTTGACAGTAGCCTTTTTCTGAAGTAATATAGTATTTCAGTATTGTTTTAATTGGCATTTCTGAAATGACTAGTAATGTTGAATATTTTTTCAGATATTTATTGGCCATTTCTTCTGAGAAATGTCTATTCATTCAGGTGTCCATTTTTTAAATTAGGTCTTTTATTTTGGGATGTCTAATTTTTTTTTTAGTTCTTTATATATTCTAAGGCCTAGAGAGATAGCTTAGTGGCATAAGCACCTGCCTATGTGGCAAGTGCAAGATCCTAAATTTGATCCCCAGTACCAATATATATTCTAGATGTTAGTTCCTGAGGCAGGAGGCCATCCTTAGGTCAGCCTTCAAAGTTAGTTGAAGGCCAGCTTGAACTTTATAGCAATACCTTGTCTCCAAAAGATGTTAGTCCTCTTACTGAGGAATAACTAGCAAAAATTTTTGCCCATTCTATAGGTTATCTTTTCACTCTGCTGTTTCTTTTGCTGTGAAGCTTTTTCATTTTATATGATTCCATTTGTTAATTCTTGAAATTACTCCTCATACTATAGAAGTTCTGTTCAAAAAGTCCTTTACACCTGTATGTTTGAGAGTTAAATCTATTTTATCTTCCAGGAGATTGTTTTGACATTTAGATCTTTGATCCATTTTTATTTTAGTTTAGTACATGGTCTAGACTCAGTTTTCTGTCTGTGGTTATCTAATTTTCCCAGCATAATATATTAGAGAGGCTATCTTTTCTCCAGTACATGCTTTTAGACTTACTGTTGAAGCAAGTAGTTTAATATGTCTGGGGTAGTTTCTGCTGTTAATCCACATTTTTGGTTTTGTGCCAGTGTCTTGCTATTTTTATCATAGTAGCCTTATAATATAACTTCAGATCTGGGACTGTGATACTTGCTGATTGCTGTTATTACCCAGAATTGCTTTTGTTCCATATGAATTTTTGGATTGTTTTCTAGTTTACTGCTGAGGATTTTTGCATCTATGTTCATTAGAGATACTGTTCTGCAGTTCTCCTTTTTGGTTGAATTCATTGCATGTTAATTTGATTATTTAAGATTTTTCAGTTTTCGGGCCAGTGAGATAGTTCAGTAGACTAAGTGCCTGCTTTGGCAAATTCAGGGACCAGGGTTCCATGCCTGGTCCCACATGCTACACCAGCCCCGCCCCTGCGGCATGCTGAGCTAGCAACAGAGTCCAGGCGTGGTGGCACACATCTGTAATCCCAGCACTGGGGTGGCTGAAAGCAGGAAGATCACCACAAGTCTGATCTGCATAGTGAGACCCTATACCAAATGCACAAAATAAAAAAATAAAGATTTTTAAGTTTTCATGGTTCAGTTTTACTAATTCATATATATCTGAGAATCTCTGCTTTTTTGTGAATTTCTTTTACATTATTTCTATACAAGTTTGTGAAATATAGCAGTTGGCAGTAATATTTTGGATTTTGGCAGTCTCCATTGTGATTTCACCCTTTTCATTTCTAGTTGCATTGATTTATATCTCTTTGTTTGATAAGACTGGCTAAGAATCAGTTCTTTGATTCTCTGTTTTTTTGTTTTTTTTTTTTAATCTCCATTTCAATGTTTTTTTTGTTTTGTTTGTTTTGGGTGTATATGGTAACAGGGATCAAACTCTTGCACTTGCCAGAAAGGTGCTTATGCCACAGAGCTATAGCCCAAACCATATTTCACTGATTTCTGCTCTAATCATTGTAATTTCCTGTCTTGTGCTAGGTCTGGATTTCGATTGTTCTTGTTTCTGTAGGACCTTGAGGTATATTATTAGGTTATTTATTTGATGTTGCTATGTTTTTGTTATATAGGCATTCACAGGTATAATTGTCCTGCTAGAGCCTGGTTTCATTGAGTCTCATAAATTCTGGTATGGTTGTAGTGGAATTATCATTTAATTCTAAGAGTTGTCCTATTTCTTTCTTAATTTCATGTGTGACCCATTGATAATTCAAGGATGCCACCTAGTTTCTATGTGTTTAGTTAAGTTCTGGAACTTCTTTTGCTACTGAATGCTAGTTTTATTACACTGTGATCTGATAATATACATGGTAGAATTTCAGTTCTTTTGCATTTACTTAATCTTGTTTTATTTGCTAATATGTGGTATATTTTGGAGAAAGTTCCATATGCTACCAAGAAGTTGTATTCTCTTGTGGAATACCCATATATACATTTTAACTCCCATTTGTTCAAAGGTTTTGTTTAGGTATGAGAATTCTTTCTAGGGTATCCTTGTAAATTTTTTGGAGTGTTGGTTTGGCAGTCATTAATTGCTTTACATATTCTTTATCATGGAGATCTTATTTCTCTATCAATTTTGAAAGGTAATTTTGCAGGATATATAAACCTGGGTTGGTCGTTATTTTCTTTTACAACTACTTGAAATTCTTCATACTGTTTGACTTTTAAGGTTTGTGTTGAGAAGTCTCCTGTAATCCTGATGGCCTTTCCTTTAGAAGTGATTCATTGCTTTTATCAAACAGCTTTTAGAGTTCTGTTCTTGTGTTAGGAATTCTGATAATTTCTCTATGATATGTCTTGGGCTGTTTTCTGATCATGGTGACTTTTGGTTCTATGTGCCCTGTGCACCTAGACATTAAATTCTTTTTATAGGGCCAGCCAAATAGCTCAGCAGATTAAAGCACCTGCAAGCAGGTGCAGGGGCCAGGGGTTCAATCCTGGGCCTGCCATGCCAGCCCCTAAGAGGGTAATTGAGACTGGGCGTGGTGGCGCATGCCTGTAATCCCAGCTCTTGGGAGGCAGTAAACAAGTGGATCACTACAAGTCAGATCTAGTAGTGAGACCCTGAACATCCTGTAGACCTCTAAAAATTACAAAAAGAAAAATTTTTTAAATAAATTCTTTGTACAAATATGCAATTTTCTTCTATTACTTTTGCCAGTAGTTTTTTAATGCCCTTTGTGGTATCTTCTGATTTTTTCATTAATTCCAATTAATCTTAAACTGATCTTCTGGGCATCATCTAGAAGCCCTTGGATCCATGTTTCATGTTCTCTTGTTAGTGTCTGTTACTGACTGATCACCATTCACAGTTTTCCAGAGTTGATACTCTGTCCTCAAATTGGTTGTTCTGCTGTCCATATCTTTAATAGACTCTTTCTTTCTTTCTTTCTTTCTTTCTTTCTTTCTTTCTTTCTTTCTTTCTTTCTTTCTTTCTTTCTTTATGTGTCATCTCTAGACTTGCTTTCAATAGGATTATTATCCACTTAATTGTATCTTGAGTTTATCAAACAACTGATTGTATTTTTTTAAAACTTCTGCTGTTACCTTTTAGACATTTGTGGGGCTTTCAGTTTCCTCCCCCACAGTACCCCATGCATTGGCTTTGGGGAATTGGGAGATTTTGAGGACATTTTGTTGCCTTGTTTTCTCATGTTTCTATTTTTTGTTTAATTTCTATGCTGAGCTGAGGCTTCAAAATGATTGTAGTGGGTGGCTTTTTGCTAATATGGAGACCTTTTTAGGTAATGTCTGCTTTTCAAAGATGTCCTCTAGGCATAACTATTGACTTTTGCGTCTCCCAGATCCAGCCATGTCTGTTTATTTGGAAAGGGTGGTTACAGCTTATTTAGCCCAGTATCCTGTTCTTTGGAAATGGGCAGCAGTATTGTTTATGATTCCCATGCAGTCCAGATATTGGCACTTGGAGAAAACCAGTGGACAGCATCACCTGTGTCAGTTTGGCTGACGCAGTAAAATTAGTAGTAATAGTACCAAATATAAAATGCATATTGACAATGAAAACCAGTAGGGTGCTACCCTCAATGTAGTTACAGAATGAATACTATGACAAACCAGGTATTGATATAAATACTTAATAGAATAACTTCATGAACAATGTAATAGTGCTCGACCATAATAAAATACATTTAACCATCTATAGATTCACAAAGCTTGATGGTTATATTTATAACCATAGAGGTAGCAGAGAATGGAAGCTGAATTAAGGCATAAAAGGAAATTACTAGTATTAGATAAAAGTCACAGGAAAAATAACAAGGAAAAGTATAAATAATAAAAAAATAGACTCTAAAGGGAAAAAGGAAACGCTGATGATAATAAGAGAACAAAGTAAGAAACCAATACAAGGGACAAAGAAGACCTAATTAAATAAATGAAGATAATAAAAGGTGAAAAAGAAAATGGATGATAGAATTCTCACCAAAAGAGACTCAAAACAATAAACCCCTAAAACTAGGCTGGGCCTGGTTGTACATGCCTATAATGCCAGCACTCAGAATGCTGGGGCAAGTTGAAGACCAACCTGGACTACTTAGCTTAGAGCCACCCTGAGCTACACAGGGAGACTGTGACTCAACAAAACAAAACAACCAAAAAGACAAAACCACTAACAACAACAAAACTCAAAGGTCAAAAGAAGAAAATAAAAGCTTCCTATGGAGTTTCACATGTGGCTTACTTCTAGGATCTGCAGTCTGTGGAATCCAGCAAGCCACTGTCCTCTCTTTTCCACTTGATTGCCCATGGGTTTGTGAGCTCACCCCTTTGCTCTATAAACTCAAGTCCTTGGCAATTTTGCCAGCCCAGACTGGTCCCTAGCCACAGTGGTCCACAGGGAAACAGACTACTGGTGTTTGGATGCAGGCATCAGGGCAGGGGAGAGGCAGGCCATCGGACTCCGTGCCATCCCCTCCACATCCAGCCACCTCTGTAAGCCAGACCCACTCTGTCTTTCCTTCTGCCAGACAGTGCTGCCCCTCGTCCCTCTTGGCCAACAGTGCACTTCGCAGGGGGTCTGGGGGATCTGTGCCTAGCCCTTGTCCTGCCCCAGTCTGTCTTGTGGCCCTCTCAGCCAGTCACTGTGGCAGGTAACTTCAGTCCTGGAGTAAAGCTGTAGTGTACTGCTCAGTATGACATGTTCAACTTCTTCCCCCCATGGGACCTAATTAAACTCTGCTAATATGATGGACCCTGCTCAGGATTTCTTTTCCAGTGCTATCCTACCATGAGAAAGCACTCTCAGGGTAAAGCCCCACACAGTTTAGTTTACTGCAGCTGTGGGCTGGCTGTTGGTGGTCTGTGCTATTACTGGTCCATCCACTGTTTCTCCCTGAAGCAGCCGACTTCCCTGGCAGGTATACCCTGCAGTGAGTTGGGCCCTTCCTTGATCAGGTCAGTTCCTTGCTAGCTGTCTGTGTGGCCAAGGTACAGAGTCTGCCAGGATTTGAAGTTTAAAGCCTGCATTGGGGGGGGGGGGGGTGGAATCAATACTGGTGAGCTCTTTTTCTGGCTCACCTGACAGATCCTTACCCAGTATCTGCCATGTGCCAGCCTGGAACAGTGTCACTCTACTATGCCAGGTTCGGAAGATAAGGCAGGGAACTGGAGAAACATTGAGACCACAGTCTAGTGGTAAAGGCAGTACTGAATTCATGAGTATGCACATAGCTGTTTAATGTCACTATTAGTCATTGCTATAAGTGGAGAGTACAAGTTTCCTTGGGAACACTGAATGAAAAGCATTTACCAGGGTCAAAGAAGACTTCCTGAGGAAGTGATAATTAAACTGAAAGCTGAGTACAATTTAGTAAGGTGAAGAAGGTAAGGAAGAGGGAGTGCCTAGTCACAAGGCAAGGAACCTGGTAATGAATGGAAGGAAGTGAAGGATGCCTGTGTCTGTGGGGCTTCCGGGGCTAGAGCTAGAAGAGCAAGAGAGTGGACTGCAGATGTGGCCAGAGACAGTCAATGCCAGGAGTATAGGCCTTGTCTTTGCACTAACATGCATCCCAGCTCTTATTCTTTTATTTTGAAACAGGTCTTGCTAAATCACCCATCCTGGGCATGAGTTAGCAATCCCTCTGCCTCAGCCTCCAAGTGGTGGGATTATGGGTGGGGGTACCACTGTGCCCTGTTTCATGTATATGCACATGGCAACTTAAATCCTGTTGTTAAAATGTCAAGGATGAGCAAGCATGGCACACACCTGTAATCCTAGTTATTAAAGCAGGGGGAAGCAGGATTACTGATGCTCAGAATTGGAGGCCACATTGGGAAACAAAAATGATACATGTTAAGGGGGAAAAAGTTAAGGGCATCCTAGCATTTCTTGCATCTACCCTTTTTCCCCATATTCCTTCATCCAGGGGAGGGCCAGAGTTGAAGGAACTCCGAGGTCAGGGTGGAGAGCTGGATATTTGCTGTACTTCATTTTTCCCTCTATTGTACTATTTTGTTTTGCTTGTTTTGGTACCAGGACTCACTGTGCTGCTCAGCTTGTCTGGCCCTTCTTTTCCTCGCTATTGGAGGTTCTACTTTCACCCACCCAGAGAAAACTAGGTCTTTGGAACTTCCCCTGAGGTCCTTCTGGAGCATGCTGTTCCAGGTATGGTCAGAGCTGCCTCTCACCTTGACCCATCCTCCAGGGAAGAGCTTCAGTGTCCTGCAGGAGATGAAGCTGGGCAGCTGGTTCAGACACCTGCCATCATCTATCATCAAGTTCCAGCCAGGGCTCCAGATACTGGCGCATCCCATCAGCCAGGAGTACCTGTGGGACATGCTGCAGCAATGGATTACCATGTAAGTAGCCGGAAGAGCACCTCTGAGGTGGGCATGGCCCCAGGGGGCAGCACGGAGAATCCCAGTCCCTTGGGTGAAGTGCCACATGCACTCCCATGCGGGAGAATGAAGAAAGCTGACTTTCAAAATATTACAGAGGGGCTCTTAAATTCTCTTTAAGAGTGTTATGATGCCTAAAATTTTATTACACCACACAGATGTTTGTAACTGTTATGGTCTGTGTCTAGTTGTTCCCCCAAAGCCTCACACAGTCATAGGGAGGCTTCTGGAATTTATAGTTCATTCTTGATCCAGTGCTAAGATTAGTGCCCTGGGGCAGGTACTCTGCTTTACAATGCAAGTAGGGGAGAGAGACCAACTAGCTAGCGCCTGAGCTGCTATCACTCTCTTTACTTTCTGCTCTTTGCTGCCACCACATAAGGCTGCCCTCTGCCCTGTGCCGCTCTGCTTTGGAGCCAGCTGAGTATGGACTGAAACCTCTAGTAACTGTGAGCTGAATAAACCTTTCCTTCCTTAATTTTAAATGTTGTGCATTTGTCCCAGCAACAAAGAGTAACTGAGACAGTAATCATTCCACTGGCTTTAGATCATTATATCAAACAAAACAAGAGTTGAGAGGGCTACAGGAGCCGTGCCTCAGTTCAGCCTAAAATATTCACATATAAGTGCTCTGAATAGATAGCTAACTAGATAGACCAATGGACCAACCCACAGACCATTTTCTATGTGTGATGTGATGTGTTTGTAATTCCAGAACTTTGGGAAACTAAGGTAGGTGAATTCAAGTTTAAGCAACTAAATACTGTTGCCAGATCTTTTCTCTATATAAAATTTAAATACAGAGCTTGGGATGTATCTTAGTGTAGAGGCACTGGGTTCAATCACACATTCCCCATAGCCTGAAAAGGGGGCATTTTGTTTCTCTTAATAGTGCAGTGAAGACAAAGAACAATGGTGATGTTCAGGTATAATGAAGATATTAAGAATGAGGTCACCGGCCTGCTCCTGTACGTGAAGAGCATGAAGAGGCTCACAGGGATCCAGGATGCCATGTGGGAGTTGCTTACCCATGAGTCCACTGGGCCCGAATGTGAGGTGGTGTGCTGGCGCCTTCTGAAGAAGCCGCTCGTGTTCTGGGAGGACAGGATGCAGCAGCTGTTCCTGGGCTATGTATAGGTGAGGTGGAAAGTCACACGGCCCCCATTTCACGGCCAACCCAGTGGGATCTGTGTTTCTCCCAAGAACCTCCTCACCTACTGGGTATATTGGGTCCCTGCTAACTAACCCTGGGAGAATCTTGCCCTGAAGCACATACCAAACTTCACTCAATGGCCTGAAAGAAGCCCATGTCTACCAGTGGTGGTATCTGATTCCCTGCCACGCTATAGATTTTCTGAATGTCATGGGAGTATTCTGGATGCTAAGGGCCCTTGCACTTAGTACTGTGGTTGTGGGATTTCTCTGAAGAGTAAGCATCCTGTGGCCTCTCCAGCTGGGTCTCTTCCCATGCAGATAGGGACGCTCCCTGCTCATGTGGCTGTTCTCATGATTTTTAACATTAATGTGGTGGGAAAAACAGTGAGATTTGCCCTTCACACTTTGCACTGGGGGCTGGTGGCACGGATTGTGATCCCTTCTCAAAATCTGGTCAGCATCAGGAGGCCACAGCTCCAGGGCAGCCCTGCTGTCTGAGGGGAAACCAGCTTCCCTCTATAGTGGATGCTGGCCCTAGGCTGTGGTGGTCAGGGCAGTTTCCAGTACTTGCAGTTTGTTGGGACAGGAGCCATCATAAATGAAGTAGTGGCCACCTGCTGTGCACATTTCATGGTCAAGCAAAGTAGGCACAACTTCATTCCTGTGGAAGTCCACTTTATAAGTGTTGTGTATAATTTGAGATCTTTGTGCTTGCCCTAAAAACAGAACATGAAGGAATATACATACATACATACATACATACATACATACATACATACATACATATATATATATATATATATATATATATATATATATATGAAGGATGATGCTAATGCTTTTCTCAGAACTATGAGCAAGACTGTCCACCTAGGAGCACCCATCAACCCAACCTGATGTATTCACACTGCACCTCAACAGCAACCTCAGTCCCCCAGTGCAGCGGACCTCTGTATAGGTGCATACCACATGGCAAACTGCTTAGCACTCAGTGCTCCAGGGTGCAGTGTTTGCTGGACCAGACCACCACAGCCAAGCGCCAGAGTCCACTGTAGAGAGGGTGGTTTCCCCCAGGTGGGCAGGGCTGAGGCCTCCTCACACTGACTAGCATTTTGAGAGAGCACATTTCATAGTCACATATATTGCCTACCCATCTAAAGCCCCAAATGTGAAAGTGGAGGGCAGTTTTCCTGAAGAGTTAGGAGTCTCTTTCTGCACTGGAAAGAAGCCATGTTGGAGCCCAGAAGACACACCAGCCCGACAAGTACAATACATAGTAACTTAGTGCAGTCCAAAGGCTGAAAGAGGAGATAAAATTTCCACACATCAGGAATGGTGGCTGTAATCCATCCTCTTAAATTATAGGTAAGGATTAAATTTCATGTAAATCTAAGAAGAACACCATAGCCATGACACTTATCCATGGCAGACATAGATTTTGAAACACTGGCACACTTAAAATGGATAAAGTAGCATTTACTGTTAGAGAACTGATTGTTTGACCCAAACAGTAAAATCCTGCATTTTCCTCTGCTCACTCTTGGACATCAGGTTCTGTTTGGACTGGTTACTGGGACAGAGAACCAGTTTACTCCCTGGAGCAGCACATTCCACACCCAGGAAGCTCACAACATCTTGCTGCTGGCCTCGAGTCAGATGAGGTGAGTCAGGCCTGAGAAGGGTCACTGGGCCCCACGGTTGCCCTTCCTGCCACTGACATTCTTCCCTGTCTTGGAGGTTTGGGCTGCTTTCATAGAGCACAGAGGCCTTGAAACCAAAGCCCAGTTCTTCCTGCACTTCCTTGCTGATCCTTCTTCCCACGGCTCCCAGTCAACTCCCTATGAAATAACTTGAGAAAGAACTGAAGGCAAAATGTACTAATGCTGCTTTTAATGACGGCGCAATAGAGAAATACAAGGTTTTTAACTAGCATGAACCAAAAGATGTAACCTATGCCCATTGACACTACCAAATAGCCTAATAGTAGAAATGTATCCCAGGCTGCAAGGCTGCAGATAATGTGCAGACAGAATGAAGGTGGTTTCTGGAATACAGTCCTAGGGAACTGCCCACCCTAGCTGCAGTGTGAACAACACCCTTTGTCCTGGGGATGGCTTCACCTTCCATGCCTGTTGGTTGGGTGGGAAATAAGTTTGTGAGTTTGCTTCCTCCAATTTGACATTTTCTTGTTAATATAAATCTTATTTCGGTAGGGTGCCATTCACTGAGCCTGAAAGTTCTGGATTTCTGAATTGTGTTATAGACACATCTGTTTGAGAGCTCAGTTTGGCTTTTTACAGCATTCCATTGTTTCTTTTATTGTTAGACAAATATTAGCAATATGTCCTTTCCATATTTCCTGCCATCAAACCTATAAAGACTGAAAATTCTTGTTGAACATCTGGTTTTTAAATGTGGGGAATCAGTAAAGAATTTAAAAAAAGAAAAAAAAAGAAAAAAAGCTCTTTACCAAAATCCTTATGCTCCAAAGCAGGTCTGTGCTGTACCCTTTTTCCCTATAGTACTTGTTTCTACATCTGCCATTGGCCTTTATGTCTTATCCCTATTAGAGAAGCAGACTGGAAAGGAGTTGCATAGGGTCACTCTCTCTGAAAGTTTTCATTCTTGAGTCTCATCAGATAATAAAACCCCATGTTGTCTCCACATCCTTTTCAGCCCTGACAACAGCAGAGAGCCATGCAACCATCTCAGCTCTGCTGTGTGCAGCGTGGCTTCCAATGGAGGTGTGGTGTTTAGTACAGGTTACCTCCCTCCCCCGGCACTCCCCAGGGCAGGGGACCCCACACAGACCAGCTCCCTCTTCAGATAGCTAGCAGGTGAAAGTGACTCTGTTGGTTCTCGAGTATGACAAAGTACCACAGGAGCGTGCCCATCTCCCTAAATAAATGCCACTGTGTTGTTTCTCTGGAAGGTGTCTCTGCTCAATTATTTCTTAAGCCATCTCATTCCAGAGTTAGTGATGGAATGTGGTCCCCTCTCTCTGTTAAGGGTGACTTTCCACAAAGCTAATCCTCACCCAGTAGTTTCATTGTTACTGTGAACATGAGCTCAGCTAGCTTATGCTATATCGGCATACATCTGTGCCCCTGCTATTGACACTACAATGGAATGATGTGAGATCACATGAGCTATTGACACAACAGACAAGCTTGTAAGTAGGACAGAGTTGTCACATATTCATTGACTTGCAGATCTGTGCAGTATTTTCTACTAAAGTCAGCTGCAGACTGGAGGAAAAGTGATACAGAAGTTATCTGGCTATGCAAGAGTCTGAAGGACATTCTCCCTGGAAGTACAAATATATAACAAAGAGTGGAGACCGTCAGTAGAGAGGGTGCTTCACTTCCACAGTAAATTAGATCTGATTGTTCTGTTAAAACAGACTGTACTTTCATAGGAGGTCTATATACTAAGAGGTAGTACGGCAATTAACTTCAGTGCAAGACTGAATCAAGCTTCCTATCTTTTGGGAAAAACATCTTTTCATGGAAACTAGTCACTCTTCACTGGTTTATTGAATTAAAAAAATTGAAGATCCCCCTTTTTTAAAAGGCCCTTTTACATAAAGTAGAACTTCTAAGTGACAGCTTGGGAAATCAGTCTGAACTGGACACACTATGGATGTAATACACAGATGAAACTTCCTCACAGCACTACCATGACATGGATTGGATAGTCTCCCTCAAAATAATCCTATAAAAAATTGCTTCAAAGCCCCTTTGAAATTGCAATAGTGCAGCAGAACCACAAGTAAACAATTGCCTGTTAACTTGTTATTTCAAATAGACTGAAAAGCCAACAGGCAGGTTTTTTGTGTGCAATTTT